>JAGFZM010000205.1:83272-108939 GCA_017657215.1 Limnothrissa miodon
TGTGTGTGTGTGTGTGTGTGTGTGTGTGTGTGTGATTAAGTGAGTGTGCTTTTGCACGTGTGTGTGGGTGTGACATCTGCAGTGACTTTAGTTAGGATGACTGTGCTCTGTATGACATCATTGTTGAAGCAACAAGCAGAGAGAGAGAAGAACATGCACACACACACACACACATACAGGAACAAACATCCTGTGGGCTCTGTTCTGTCCTGCCACATTCAATTAATCACAGCCACAACTGAAATATGGAGAGAAATAAATCGAGAGAAATTTTGAATAAACAAAAAAGGCACTAACACATGGACAGCGTGTAAGACAGACAGTGCTGGGATCCATAGAGCTATTGTATAGTCTCTCTTTGTCATCTATGGCACAGTTCCAGTTGCAGTAGTCCCATTCTACTGTGTAGTGGATGTGGAGCTAGTGTAGGCCTACTTGATAACCCCCATTCAGAACCATTAAACTGCTGGAAGATAGTGGTGCAGGATATGATAGGCTACCCAAAGACTGTTGTCGAGGGGCTCAGGTTGCCAATACATATTCATCATTTTAGGATTGTTTTTGTTTATGGTCATGGTTTTGTTTCCTTCTCAATTCATTTAAATTCTATAGGATATGTAACTGTAGCACGCTCAAAGAGTGATGGAGTTTTAATGTGCCGGCAATTGCGCACTCACATTCGACATGTAGGGCCGTTCTTTTTGGTCCACCACTGCGGTGCTGAAATCTGTAATGTCGGTATCCATGGTCCTGAAATGGCATTTCATGTCTCGGGTGTGTGTATATGTGTATTTGTGTGTAAGCTTGCGAATGTGCGTGTGGGTGGTTGGTTGCGTGCACAAGCAAGACAATGGACAGGATTCTTCACCTCTTTTACTGGCCTGCTTTTCGTTACGTAAGCATCTTAGCACCCTCTTTGCACACTCATGAAGGTTCATGTTCAGTCTTCACTGGCGCCTTTCGTTCTGTCTCACGTTTGTATTAAGAAAGTGCACTGTGACTCACCCATAAGCTCATTGATATCATGTCTTGGGCCAGACCTGATATTTCTTATTAACAGATTCCAACACAAAGGATACGTGTACGCTCTAACAGAGATAATTTAGGTCCCGATGGATACAGTTCCGTCATCCTGTGTTGCTGCGTAAAGCGTACAAAGGTTTCGTTTCCAAACCTTGCGTTTGGCTCTCCCTGTGCCATGCTGTTGAGGCCCGTGTCATCTTTTCGCATGCCATCGCCGTGCCTTCTTGGCCGCGCGCTGCTGCGCCTCTCTCACTAAACCGACTGAACAGAAGCAAATTTAAAATGAGGTGACGTACGTAGAGAAAAAAAAAGACATACGGCGTGATGTACGAGCGGGCACTGGATCATAGGATCGCGTCCACACATCCTACGTCCGGGCAGCACACGATTGTTGTTCAGAACAGATCCGGAATGACTGCGGACTCTTACGTCTCTCCCACAATCCGGTCCGGTATTTCAGCTCCGGGGCGGTGCGTAACATTACACACACCTCAACGTAATTACGGAGATTGGATCGAAGGAGGCAGGCATCTGAAACGCATCTCGTTCTTGCGTTTTTTGTGATGCTGAATTTATATTCAGTAAAAAACATAAAATAAATGGCCGGCTCAAGAAATATCACGGATGTATATGAGGATTCAAAGGATACGACGAAAAGGATGGTGATACGAGGCCAAGCGTGAATAACTACGCTCGCCTGCTGTCAAAGGGCCGACTGTGCAGGCAGACTGTGAGCGCAAACAGCCCCAGGTGGTTCGTTCGTGTGTTTGACGTCGGAGGACTGTAACCATCCTGAACAGTTCGGGGTTATATCTCACATGATGGTCGTAAAGGTTCGGATACACAATATTCCGTTGCATGCCATTTCTATCTCCAAGAGGCGACCGTAAAAGAGCGGTCTTGCTTAGACTGAGGCGGCCATGGCAGGACCACCGCATGCCGTGGCTCGGTTCGTCACCAGGGCCCGAGAGGATTCGGCATCCTTGGGTAGTTCAGTTGAGAAGCCCCGAAAGAGAAGAGCGTTTTACCTGCTTCGCATGCGTTCACCGACCTCCGCTGTCAACAACAACAACAACAGCCTCGCCCCGTTAGTGATTCCTGGACAGATCAAACACATCTGTAGCAACTGCAGCCGCGGGCGCGAGCTACGGGACGGTGAGGCAGTGTGTGCATGTTTCTTGGGAGAAGGCCTAACACATAGGCTATTGACAGTGGGTCGATTGTGAGATTTCGGGCACCGCAAAAGGACGCAAATCTAACTTAGGTTGTGATAAAAATAGCTTTTAAAATAGTTGAAATTCCTTTTTATTTAAGGTAGCTCATACTGTGAAAAGAACATAATTAATTTGGATTTTGTGTTCTAGGCTACAGCAGAAAATAATCTCTCTCTCTTTCTCCCCACTTAAATAATCTCGTGTTTATTTCTTGTTATCATTTATTATTAATATTAATATTAGTTATAGTATTTGTGTACATGTAGGCCTATAGATAAAATGTAAGAGATGTAGCCTGTTTCCTATTGTAACTGATAAAGGTGCTTCTTGACAAAATAAAACCACCAGTTTTATTGAAGTAATTGTTGTTGATTGATTGTTTTTATCTGGTTTTTTTTTGTGTGTGATCCATACCTTTGATTGGCTGTTGGAATAAAGTATTTTTCTCTGTGCAGTGGAAGGGGCAGAACGTCTAGCAGCGCTGCGCTCTGATTCGCTGGTCCCAGGAACACACACCCCACCCATACGAAGGCGAGGCAAGCTGGCCACTCTGGGTCGCCTCTTCAAACCCTGGACCTGGAGGAGAAAGAGGAATGACAAGTTCCAGCAGAATTCTGCAGGTATACTCCCACACAACACACAGACCTCATATGTATTCACATGTGTGTATATGCACACACACACACACACACACACACACACACACACACACACACACACACACGTATACAGTACATACATACAGAGTGTGTGGTTCTTGTTAAGTTTTAATGTTCATGACACTGACAGCTGATGCTATGTTTGTTGTTTGTGTGTGTCTATGTCTGTGTTTCAGCTCTGGAGAGAAAGATGTCCATGCGAGCAAGCAGAGAGGAGTTAATCAGGCGAGGAGTACTGAAAGAGATCCATGAGAAAGGTGAATATACAAAAATATAACACGCTCACTCACATATTTATACATTGAAAAAATATTTAGAATTAACAATTGCCTTACCAATGAAGTTGAGGGAGTGCAACTAAGGACTGAAGTATTTGAAGAACATTTATTTTTGCAAAATGGAGATTTGTAGCTCTTGAACTTAAACAGTGCATTCCTGCATGTAACATACCTAATGACCAAACTGAAGCGATCAGTTAGAGCAGAAAGTATTCGCCCACCGGGAGGCAAGCGTATGCCAATGAATGGTTTCAGACACTTGGCACAAAGGGAAACAATACAAGAGCTTTTATTCATGATGAATTGAAGGTCAGGAATATCCTAATTGTCTCTCAGACTCCCTTAGTTTTTTATTCTCAGCATCTCATTCTCTCTGTCCTCCTGTCTGCTCAGAGAGTGTGTTGCCATTACCTCCTGTGATGAGCCAGGAGGTGTGTATGCCCGTCTCAAAGGAGTCGGACCTCCCCAAGCCTACAAAGCCTTCTGCAGACGCTGGGCAAGGTACCAACCTCAGATTGTGCTGATATCCTGCTCTTGTGTCTGCATGTTTTCTTCTCAAAGGGCACTGATTGGCCAGTATTGCTAAGAACTAGGCACTTCTAGGGAACTGTGTATGTGTTTGTGTGTGTGCATGCATTAATGGGCTTGGACACAGAGAGCCAGCAGTCAGTGAGCCCTTTCAGTGAGTTCATTCATAGAATAGTTTTTGAAGACCCATCTTGACAGGTTTCTCCTCCTCCCTGTAATGATTGTTTGTTATTACCTTTTCTCTTGGGTCTTTCTGTTTAGAGGTTATATGGATTTAAATAATGAATGATTCAATGATTGTTTCTTCTTTAGTATTGTTGTTCTCTGATTGATTCTCTGAATAAGGCATCTTGTTCTATAATCTATGATTCCACTTCTATTCTTTCTTTTGTCTCTTCCACCTTTTTCCACCTCTTTTCATCCTGTCTCTCTTGCTTTGTTTTTTCAGACTCCACCAGAAAACTCTCTCCTCCTCTTCCACCAAAGAAAGTGATGATCTGTGAGCCAATTCCCCCCTCCCACCCCCCTCCAGCTCATACAGTCACACACACGCATGCGCACACACACACGCTCACACTCACACACACTCTCACACACACGCACACACTGCCCTATCCCAGCATGCCCATTTCCCTGCACCCCCCCAGTCGCATCATCGAGGAGCTCAACAAGACACTCGCTCTCACCATGCAGCGATTGGAGAGGTGAGTTAGAAAGTGTCTGTGTGTGTGTGTGCCATCTCATAACAAAGTATACTGGTGTGTGTGTGTGTTGTTAAAGCTTGCCTCAGTAACTGTATGGTTAGTGTGCGTCACTATACACTAAAAGAAATATATATATTGTGGTGTTTAATAGTATATACTCTCTCTCTCTATATATATATATATATAGATATAGTGGCATTTAATAGTTTGATGAGCAGAAACAGTGAGTATGACTGTATGAGTGGTAAACCATTCAAGGATCCAAAGATGTTTGCAGAATGCATTTACCTGACATTTTTGATTGAATGAACTCCTTGATTCTCCAAAGTTCGGTGTTCCATGCGGTTCCAACGGTGATGATTGAGTGCGAGGACAACAAAGAGAATCACCTGCGCCAGCCAGACTGCCAGGCCCTACCCACCAGCTACACCCAGCAGGAGAGAGTGGAGGAGGAGGAAGATGATGAGGATGACGATGATTCACTCTTCACAAGTAAGACCCGGGTAGTCTAACAATGACGCTGTGTGTTTTCCTCTGAAACAATGAGCCTTTGTGAGCACACTCATCCGATCATTCTAGACAGATGGGGAGATGTATGTTACAGAAGTGAAAAGTCAGACCTGGGGATTTGTAAAATTCACTGTGTGTGTGTGTGTGTATACTTGTGTGTCAGGCACTTTGGCTTTGAGGGTGCTCAGGAAAGACTCCCTTGCTGTAAAGATCAGTAACCGGCCGTCGCAGTGGGAGCTGGAGGAGAAGAACATCCTTCTGCGCCACACAGACCAGGAGAGACTGGAGAGCAGACAGCAGACCTGTACCAAACTCACACGGTAACTACACTCACACACACACTCACACACACACACACACCTACACAGACACAACTCTCATGGTACTTACACAATTATTCAGCAGGTGTCTTTAATTTATTCTAGCGGTAATCACGGATTTATTTTGACCTTAACCTTCTTTCACAGGAGGTTAAGCCTGAGGCCAACAGCAGAGGAGCTTGAGCAAAGAAATATCCTGAAACGTTAGTACTCTCTCTCTCTTTCACACACTCACACACACACAGAGTGTGAGAGTCAAAATCTAATATTTTCTTGGTTATAATTTTTTCCCATCGTTTTCCAGCACGGAATGAGGAGGAGGAACAGGAAGAGAAGAGAGAAATCAAAAGACGACTAAACAAAAAGGTAATCAGAGCAAGTACAGAGAGAGTCAGAGAGTTATAAGGAGACAGCCAGAGCAGCCAGAGACAGAAGGACAGAGAATGAATGGACAGACAGTATGTTTAATTGCCAAAGGGAACAGCAAACATGTTGTCATAGTAACCAGTGTTACTCATCCAAAAGAGAAACGTGTTCAAAATGTAAGACTTGACTAAAAATTCTTTCAGCACAGAAATTACCAGAATTTGCTAATTTGATGAGCTTTTTGTGACAGTGATTAAGCCCATTCCTGTGCATTCGTGTGTCCTCTCTTCTACACCTTGTAGCTGCGGGAGCGGCCTACAGTGGAAGCGTTGCGTGAGGCTCGAATTCTCAGCTTCAATGACTACGTGGAGGTTTCAGAGGTGCAGGACTATGATCGGCGTGCTGACAAACCCTGGACTCGCCTCACTGCAGCTGACAAGGTAATGAATGTGTGTGCGTGTATGTGTGTATTTATATGTATAAGATAAAAGATGTGTAATCTCCTGCATTGTTCATGTCTTCCAGGCAGCCATACGTAAGGAGCTTAATGACTTCAAAAGCACAGAGATGGAGGTTCATGAGTCCAGTCGTCACCTAACCAGGTACACACAAACACACGCACGAACATATCTGCACACATAAACGCACACACATTTGTATATTGGCAATTATATACACACAACATAAGATACTAGGTTTAGTTTCATACAACCATCCAAACCAATTTTCGCTCCTTCCCTCTTTTTTTATTTTCCCAGGTTTCACAGGCCCTAACCCCAAACCAGCTGAAGTATCTCAGAGGACAAGTGGACTCGTACTCGTGGGGTTTAGTTCTGTGCTATGTGGATGGCCGGGGCAGGGGGTCTGGGACTAATCTCGCTGCAGGGCCTGGAGCCCCTCCACCCCACCACACCCCACCCCTCCTGCCATCCTGAGACACCTCAAGTGCTGAGATGCTTCGCACCATCCAGAACCACATTCACACTGGATCCAGATTGCCAGCCACATCCGAAGCCCCAAAAACCTCCTTTTACAGCCAGTCTTAATGCCACAGCTTTGTCAAAAGCGCCTGCAGGAGCAGGTTTACCTTCTCGGACATCTAGCTGTTTTCTTTTTTTAGTTTGACTTTTCACTCTGACTTTTTTGAGGCCATCCATTTTTTAACTGATCAGGGACCATCGGAAGAGAACCAGGAACGTTTAATAATATTGTGCTGAATATTTGGTCCTGTGGGATATAGTGACGGGAATATGGAACATTTGCTGCTCGGTGGCGTGTGTTTTTCCTCAGATATTGGTTTCGCGCTTTATTTTCATATTGTTTTTTTTTCTTTGTATTTGATGGTGGTTTATTTTATATTGTTTTATATTGTCTCAAACCTCTTTTGCTCAAATGGGTATTCATATGCTAGTGTTTCAGACATTTCATTAATGACACCCAGGGTGCATGGGTGTATGTTTGAGTATGTATTTGTGTGTGTTTGTACAACACACACACACACACACACACACACACTGATACATACATTCTCCCATTAAGGGATCTTCGAGCAGGTGTGTGTGTGTGCGGGGGGGGGTCTGAGCAATAACTTGTTTCACTTGTACAGCACAGTTCTCCAATTCTCTACAAATGTGACTGTGTCACTCTGTATGTGTGTGCGTGTACATAATGTGTCTTATGTCAGTGCTGAGAACCACTCTCCCACCCCCAGCTGTTGTACAGACACTGTTAAGAGAAGCCATCCAAGCACCCCCTCTCTGACCATCCACCTCTGATGATGACCCTCTGTGTACTCCTGCAACCCTGTGAAGGACACCCAGTGCAAACCACTTCGCATTGCTCCTGCCTCGTCACCTGACCTCAACCTCAGCCTCGCTCTCTTTGTCTACTCTAATCTGGGCCCAACTTGTCATTGTATTCTTACCTAACATATCCCGTCATCTAACACCCAATTAATTACTGACTTCTTTTTCTAAAAAAAAAAAAAGAATACACTTGTGCTCTGCGATGACTAATTGAAGCCATACTACTACTACTACTACTACTACTACCACACAACCGAGCCCCCATAGACTAGTGCTATCCTCCCCTCTTGTCTTTCGACACTATCCCTACCCTGATGTCACCTCCGTTGCGGATGAGCCCTAGGTCTGTGGACAGTGCCACTGGGGATCTTTGAAACGTAGGACACTGAATAGGAAGCGCAGTGCCATATAAGACCGCTACTTCTACTACTACAACTACTTCACTGTTTACCAGGGTACTGTGGTGCCAAAACCGATGCCAGTTTAAAAAAAAAAAAAAAAATTACCCTCTGATGCGGCATTAATGCTTTATGTGTGTTAGCGTTTTACAGGAAACTGCCACTACTATTATGTCGTGTAGAGAAAAAAAGATCATGTTTGTGGTACAAAAATGTTTTGTTTTGCATGAATCAGAATTTAAAAAAAATGAAGAGGGTGGGTGAGCAGGAGCCCTGTGTTTCAGGGGACTCTTGCTTAAAAAAACCTGCAAGCCAAACTGACGTCTGGATGTGCATGAAGGTGGCGTTTTAATGAGAGCTTGTTGAACTTACTCCCTTAAATGGTATTCTACCAATATAGTACCAAACACCTCAGGGTTTTTGGGCTCTTGGCAAAGGTGCGACAGCAGAGTATATGAATGAAAAAATCTATAGAAAAGTATGAATATATATGAATATATGTAAACACAAGGTTGCGGGTCAGAATGTGCACATTCAGACAACAGAGCCACCATCTTTGAGGCAGCTCTATGTTACAGAGTGGGGGAATATAAAATAAATGTTCTATAGGATAAAAAGGGATATGTGTGTGTGAGAAAGTATGAGTCAATGTGTATGTGTGTGTGTGTGTGAGAGAGAGAGAGAGCGAGAAGGTGACCAATGAGGGCACTATGTAAATGGGAGGGAAGTGCATGTGACAGCTCTGTTTTCATTCCCATCTCATGACGTCTAAAGTCTCTTCTAAAATAAAAGAGCTTTTCAAAAGACTAAGGTATGTCTGTGTGTCTGAAAGCAATGTTTCTTATATGGAAGGTGGTAGCCATGTGCATTACAAAGATGACAGCAACACAGATTACACGATATTCCCCTCTTTACTTGTTCAGACATCGGTTACATGTTAGACAATGGCACAACAGTTTTGTGTGTGTGTGTGTGTGTGTTATACTGAGTGCATGGGTGTTCCACAGTACTTGTGCCACAGGTCAATGGCTTTGGTCACAATGGCGTCTGTGTTCTCCTGAGGCATCTAAAAAGAGAAAGACAGATGCGGTCAAAACGAAAATAGATGAGATGTTTGAATGTTGATGATTGTGAGTGTGTGTGTGTGTGTCCTCACATTGCACAGGAAATTGGCCACACCCTCAGGCTTCATGCCCATCAGCATAATTTTGTAGGTCAGAAGGATCTCCATGGCAACAAAAACAAGAATTTTGCAGGAGCCGCTTATCACTTTGTCCCACACTCTGTCAACCAATCAAGAGGCAGGGAACATGAACAATCACAGACAACAAAAATCTATCCAAGTCAGTACAGTAGTGTATGTGTCCATACCTCTGCAGACTGGTGTCATGTAGGCAGCCAGCAAAGCAGCGTTTGAACCAAAGTGAATACGGCAACATTGCCAGGCAACCAGAGGTACGCAGCTGAGTCAGCAGAGTATTGTCTTCCTGAGACAGGAAGTGCTCCAGACTCTTTGGCTGAGAGAGTGCATGAGAGGGACAAATGTTAAACAGGTATGGAGAGAGGGATGAGAAGATTGAAAAACAGACAGATGCTTAGAGAAAGGAGGGAAAAGATGTTAAAAGAGTATGCAGTGTACACAGGCTGTTTCAGTACTTTTAGTGAACTTTTACTTTTTGAGAGCTTTTTTTAGTGTACTTTAAGTGAAGAAGACAAAAGTGTAGCATGATGTTGCAGGGAATAAGAGAGTGCACAGTCACCAGGTGGGGAATGGAGTCGCCAAACTTATGGTGGAACTGGCTGACAAAGTTCTTCACCAGCCAGTAGCAGTCCACTGGGTCATCCACCAGCTCCTCCATTGCATGGCCTATAGCTAAGAAGTCTTCATCTACATCATCCTGACAGACACACACAAAACAGAGCAAGTCAATCCCCCTGAGTTACCTTCTTGTTCACTAGGTTGTCATAGCTATTGTACTAAATGAGTTAAATAGACCAAAGAGAAGTGAGAGCAGTTGGAACTAATTCAACCCTACATTGACATCATTTACTAAAATATTATGTTAGGGACTAGCACAAGTTCATGTGCATATTCAGTCCTGGAGCAAATAGCTTTTTTTATCTTAGAATGCATTGTTGTGTTTTTAAGCATGTACACATGTACCGTGTTATTTCAAGTATATTTACACACACACACACACACACACACACACATTCATATCCTTTCACATCTCTTTTTTACTCTCCCTCTCTCTCTCTCTTACAGGGCCTAAATCACTGCATCGAGGCAGCAGTTGGTTCTCCAGCTGGAACATGCGGAGCTGTAGCTCTGTTAAAGGTGTGGCATCATTGACAAAGCGCATGGAAACCAGGGCCCCACGCACATCCTCATACTGCTCTGCCCGGTAACGGGTAACCAAGGGGTGCGAGTCACTATGAGGAGGCAGGATACCTAGGAAAGCAAACAATCTCAGAACAACATTGTTTGCACATGCAATGACAGTAGATAGGTAGATCTTTGTGTGAAAATGTTTGTTAAAGTGCATGTGCACGTGTTACCTAGCAGTACTTTCCACACATGGATCCTGTACATTGAAGGCAAAGGAAACCTCTGACAGAAGGTGATCAACTTCTCTACATCTGAGAGAAGAATTGTGGAGTAACAGCAGAGGGGTCCATGTAAGTTAAAAATTACTAATGACAAAAAATAGGTACCATTAATTGCAGTGCTATGAAAACAGTGATGGGGGGCCTTACCCAGTGGGTTGTCTTTCAGAAGGATCTCCAAAGATTTCTTCTCCTCAACCCCTCTGAAGCCCACCTTTTCATAGTACGCCGAACGGAAGTTACGCTGCGGGTCATCAGACATGGCACCACCCCCTACATACAAAGGTAAACACAGAACTGTCAACTGAGGGTGAAAAGGATGAGAAGTTTATGTGAACAAGATGCAGCGAACATTTAATAACTGCATAGGGCAGGCTATATGCGCAAGAAACATGCCGTCTTCATGGCATTTTCTATTTCGGAAAATTTCCACAATTATCACACAACGTTAACAATGTTAGCCTTAAGTTTCCTATTGTGCGATATCAAAAAATATTCCTTCATACACAAGCAAGCAATAACCTAACACCGAGCTCCAACTCAGTGTCCTACCTTTAGTACAAGCAAATACGCCAGGCCTCAACACATCCCCGGAATTTCCTGCGCACACGTCAGCCTGAAGTGTCTCATTGAACGGGTGAATCGTCGATCGTTGCCCCGAATGAAATCAGTTTTTACACTCGTCCTTAGAACTCAATCAACGTCCTCGTCCAATGTCCAAAGAAAGTCCGCTTTATATTCATTAAATCTGTTATCGTTAAAGAGACATTTCATATAGCCATTGTGACCACAGCTAACTCGCTGCTACTGCAGCTGCTTACCACACCGTAGTTTTCTTCTGTAAACTGTCTGTGCTTGCCATTGTTGATGTATTATCATGCATAGCCAGATAGTGGCGCTCAAACACCTTTCCCCCTGGTGACCAGGTCAGAAGCGGCACATTTGATGGTGATAAACCATTTCATAAAAGAACGTTTTAAATGCCTGCTGGCTATGTGCAATCTGCACCATTTTAATGCATGCGCCCACAGTTGCTACGTTGGGTGATAGGTAAGGTAAACCTTTATTCATTTAGCATACAACTATCAATAAAAAGTATGCGTAGGCCTATGCTGCTGAGGCCTGCCAACCTGTCAAAATAGCAATGAGAACACTGGACACAACAGCAGATGAATAGATTGATTTAGAAGTAGTCTAAAACTAATTGATATAGGAGTGCATTTTTATGAAAAATGTAGATAATATGGTTCCCTGGGAAGGATGAAAACAGTTCTAAGACAGACAGTAAAAAAACACAGCCCTGTAAAATAAAATAAAAAAAACAGGACACGTGGCAATACAAAAAACGGATGTAGAATTTTTTAGAATCAGGTTTTTTGGCCAAGTAGCCTATATATAGTCTATTTGCCTATGAAACGAACTTGACTTATCATAAGTTACTGAACAAGAGTAAGTAGCCTACTATACAGTAGTCAAAGCGGCTTCGCCATAGGCCATGTGTAAAATTCATTCGTGTACTTACATAAATCATACATGATTATTAATTTGTGATATTCTCCACGTTTTAGGTTCATATAATTAGGTTCTTGGTGTGAACCTAGAGTTAGGGTTAACCATAGGGTTTACAAACCTGTGCACCTCAGTCACCTGGTGGTTTGTAAAGGCATTGCATTGAATCACTGTAATAGAGTAATAATGCTGTTTCGTTCGATCTATTTGTATTAGATGTATCACATCTACAAAGAATAAAAATAGGGTTAAGATCCATAACAAATTTGGTCTGAATGTCACATCTGAGTCAAAATTGTTTCTTTGGTGACTATTGCCTGAAATGACCCTGCAACACCATGGCAGTTTTTTAAATACAGATTCTTCCATTCTTTAGGAGTAGAAAACCCAAAACAACCCTAAATCCTTAATACCCGGATTTCACATAATCTTACTGAAATTGATAAAGTTCTGCTGGGTTGTGTGTGTGTGTGTGTGTGTGTGTGTGTGTGTGTTGCTGCTCTTCCCCTCTTTCTCCAAATGTTGTGGTGCTGCCTTAGTTACATTATAAGATTATAATCAATAACCAAGAAAACGAAACATGAAAATTGTATTTACTTATGTATTTATTTTTATTAATGATGTGCAAGTGATAAGTATGCAAAGTGACATAGTTAACAGAGCAGTGACACAAGGTTATTGTAGGAATAAGGGTGAATACACTATCAGGGCTTATGTGGTGACAGTTATACTAAATCAGCCCTTACCAAAGCATGCATTTCACTATTGTCGTTATCTTCATTATAATCAACACTAGAGCTGTGCGATTTTTCCAAAAATCAAAATTGTGATTTTTCTCAACCAATATTGCGATTGTGATTTTATTGCGATTTTTCACAATTAAAACCACAAGCACCAAATATGTTCCATTAATATGCATATTTGTACACAAGGTCTAATTAAAAATAGAAAATGAACTACTCATTAATCAACATATTTTTATTCAAGAGAATAATTATCTTAATGCATTGAACCCCAATCCTTGTTGAACATAGTGCAGAGTGTAGCTAAAAAACAAGTCTATGCAGTTACAAAACAAAAAAAATTGCACGCCTCTTCGATTTTGAAATTCCGATTGTCAAAATTGTGATTATATTGCAAATGCGATTAATTGTCCGGCCCTAATCAACACCATCTTTGCCATTGTATTGTCAATAAACCAGTGATGCCTAATTTGTCCCTAAGCACACACCCATTTCACACCAAAATACAGTGTTAGAAAAGCTTACTATAAAACATTTTATTGTGGAATGTGTTTGGCATATGAAATTATATTGAGCCACCAAAACCCTAGCTCCCAAATCAGCCAAACTGTTTCAGATAATATACTGATTAACCACAGGCCCCTGTGTACAGAAACTCCTTCCCCTTAATATGTTCAAGCAAATGCTTTAAAGAAGTGCAAGCAAACTTTTTTTGCTGAGACACTAGTTGACTTGTTAATTATGGTATCAGGATAGCAACTTAAACTGGGTACTTAAATAGGGCCTTCAGCAGGAGATTATCTTCTATGTTTGTCTTGTAAGGCCTCAAGGTTTGTGTGTTTTTGTGGAGAACTTTCTCTCCTTTGTCTGTTTTAAATCACAGCATATGTGTGTGCATGCATCTACTCCATATTAAATCTGGATTTGAAGTAAAAGCATATGAGGGAGATTTAAACTATGTCTTATTTCTGGAGTAACTGCAGCAGTCAATAATGTTTTTGATTTATATGAGACAAAATTATGTGCATGATTTGCATTCTGTATGCCTCAAGGGTTGGTTGTGTAAGAACTGTAACTAAAGCTGGTGTATATTGATGAACTAGAGGAAGTGAGGTCAGCACTGCCCCTGCGTGACCCAGAGCGTGACCCCGTGCAAGACCCTGGCCGTGAGCCTGACCGGGACCCCGGGGTGGAGGAGGGTTGCACAGCAGGGAGCATCAAGATGCCTGTGGCTTCCTCCAGCAGGCACCGTTCTAGGGCCTCGGCATAGGACAGCTTGAGGCTGGAGCGTGGGCAGGTCAGGCAGCGGGCATGCTGTCGTAGGTCACCCAGCTTCTGGGCAGAGCGAGCGTCCACCCAGCCTCGTGCCTGTGCCTCCTCCAGGCTCCGACGGCAGCCATCCTGTGGGTCCCAGAGGCCCCCCGTGGACTGTTGGAACTCCAGGAAGCGCTGACCGGCTTCGTGTGGAAGCCAGCACTCCTTCACAGCCTCAGCCACAGAGAGCCGGCGCCCGCCCTGTGGTTCGCTAAAGCCCACGTAGGCCTTCTGTGCAGGCCGGAGACGGGAGGCCAGGTCTTCCGTCACCAGGCCCATGCGCTGGGCCTCCTCCAGTGACAGCCTGCGTCCAGACGTGGGGCAGACCAGCCCGCCGGTGCACGCCTGGGCCTCCAGGAGACGCTGTCCTGTGATGTTATCCACAAGACCCCGGCTCATGGCTTCAGTGATGCTCACCTTTCCCAGCGCTTCTGAGTCGAAGATAGCACCCACGGGGCTGCGCTCACCTGTGGTGGCGATGGGGGATGCCAGGTGGACAGACATGCTGGCAATGCGGCTGGGAGAACTGGGTGAGCGAGGGGCCTGCTCTCCAGAGATGAAGCCACTACTACTACTGCTGCTGGTGCTGCTACTGATTATAACTGAAGATGTGGACATGGTCTGAGATTTGATGTGCGTTGTGGAAGATTTAGGAGGAGGGGCAGCAGAGGTGGTAGACCCAGCGGTTGCAGATGACGTCATGTGGGCGGAGGGTGACGACATGGAGGCACCTGAGGCCTTAGTTCCAGAGGCGGTGGTGGAGGAGATTGAGGTCTGTGTGGAAGTCTTCAAACCAGATGGAAGGCGCTTCGCACCTTCAGAAATGACGTCCACGAGTTGCGCCAGGGTGATTGTGCGTGCATGGTACTGGTCCAGCTTGGCCTGTCTGATGACGCCTTTCTCCAGTAGCTCCTGCAGGTCATACTCTAAGCCCTGGGTCCGGTCCACAATGACCAGCCTCTTGGAGCCGTCTGCTGCTGTGATGGTGATCTCCTCCCACTCGGACTCCTGCTGTGCCAGCTCCTTGTACGTCTCGTAGTCGATGAGCTTTGCATCGTACGCTTGCTTGACAGTCATCTCGCGCCCGGTGTCTGGGTCTACGATCACCACCCTCCGCTTACGGACGGTGTTCTTCTGGCTGGGCACGGTGGCGGGCAGCAGCAACAGGCTAGTCTTGGGGTCGTTCTGGCACTCCTGCAAGAGCTGGGTGTATCTAAGCTTCTTCTTGTTGTTGGGGTCGGTGGGATCAGTGAAGCCCCAGCTGATGTCCCCTTGCGCTTCAAGTGCATCGCGCAGGTCCTGGGGCAGCAGGCCCCGCTGGACAGCTGTGTCAGGGGGAATGCGGACGCTCAGCCACGGGTCAACGATGGCGCCGCTGGCCAGCTGAGCCCCTAACAGACGCAGGCAGTAACTCCTTTCCACCAACCCGCGCTGCAGGGCCTCTGACAGGCAGAGCACAGGCCTGCCTCCTGTCTGACTGTATCCAGTCACAGACCTTTCAGCCTTTAGCAGGGCTTCTCTATATTCGGCCCCTATGAGACCCTTCTTGTGGGCTTCCTCAACAGTGTAGCCGCGGCCTTCTCGTGGGTCCATGAGGAACCCGCATGCAATCTGAGCCTCCAGCAGCTCCAGGGTGACCTGTTTGCTCAACATCCCTGCCTGTTGGGCCTCTTGCAGGGTCAGGATGCGCCCGCTCGCCTGGTCCAGCACACCGGCAACAACGCTGCCACACTCACGCAGGTAGGCACGCAATCGGAGCTGGATATCTTCAAGGCACAGCCGGCTATTCAGAAGGTGCTCCACGTCTTCTGGCTCCAGCAAACCAACGGCAACCAGCTCCCACACGGGGATGTCGGCCCGGAGACCACGCACTGTCAGTGCCGCCTTTGGAGGTGGCAGCAGCAGATAGCCAGTAGCAGGGTCTGTGGTACATGTTTCTTGCAAGGCTGTGTAGGTGCATGGGCGCTGGGTGAGAGGATGTAGGTAGGAGGCAGGTTTGGTGTTCAAGGCGGTGTACAACTCCTTGTCCAACAGGTTGCGATCAGTAGCCAAGTCTCTTGGGAGGAAGACGCTGAGGCGGGGGTCAAGTACGCCGCCGACTGCTTCTTGGGCTTGCAGCAGCTGCAGGGTCATGGCCTCGTCCCTCAGCCCCCGTCGGTGAGCCTGCCCCACTCCCAAAAGCTTACCTGTCGATGGGTCACGGATGCCCAAGCAGGTAGTCTCAGCCTCCTGCAGACGATCGCGGGAGCAGGTTGGCACCAGCCCTGCAGCCTGTCCTTCTTCCACCCGTCTCCGGCGACGGGCATCTGCTGTGGGGTCTACCAGCCCCCCTGTGGTTACCTGGCCCTCCAGCAGCCGGAGGGTGCTCTCGCGCGACAGCAGTTTCTGCCTGAGGGCTTCTGCCAGGGACATCCTGCCGGTTGGACCTGCTGCCATACCTCCGATGACCCTCGCCCCGCGCAGCGCAGGCTGGAGCTGGGTGTCAACTTCATCCACAGTGCGCTCACCCTTCCGCAGCAGCTCGAGCGTCGCCGGCTTCAGCAGACCGCAATCGTGCAGCTGCTGCGCGCTGACCTGAGCGCACACGCCCTGGAACATCAGTGTAGCAGGGTCACGGAGAGGTCGAAGGTCCGTGGTCTGCGTCTGGACATGGCAGGTGACGGGCCTCTCCTCCATCCTCTTGATGCGCAGCAGTTCGCTTCTTTCTGCCTCCATAAGTTTGATGTTGGCATCACGGGCAGCAAGGTCGTGCTCAAGGGTCTTCACTTGCTGCTGGAGCCCCTGGTGCAGTCGTTGCGTCTCCTCCAGGGAGGCACAAAGGCGCCTCAGCTCATCCTCCAGCTCCTTCACACGTCTCTCCAGCACCCCCTTTTGGCTACGCAGCTCAGTGCAAAGCTTCTCAGACCGCTGCAGCTCTCCAGATGTCTGGTGAGGAAAGATGGAAAGTTGAAAAGGTAAGAGATTCTATTATAAAGTTAAAAAAAGATAACACCACTACAGTATATTTTTGTGAGCATCTAATCTGTAATACAGGATTATCTAAAAATACTTCTGTATTGTTTCATAACCGTTCCAAGAAGTGCATATTTGTGTTAATTAAAATACACCAAAGCAACTGGTCTCAATTTCCACAGGGACAAAATCTGCATCCATTAATTTCCTGTACTTGTCATGCCATGACGAACGTGATTTTCTCCAGGCAAATCCTAACACAAGGAATTTTGAACTGACTTGTATGGGCATGAGCATTCAATTCAACGTTGAATATATCTTTATACATTGTAATATAGTTGGTGATAGTGATGAAGTAAGCAACAACTACATACACACTTATTCAAGGACACTAATCAGGTTAGCTAATGTTTAAAATGTCATATGAAAAGACACACCAGTAGAGCTCTGCTGATACCTGCTATTTGCAGCAGGCTTCAGACCTAGCAACATAATGTTAGCGTGCGCTTACATCAGATTATCACACATCCACTCTACATTTCACAAGGTTGTGTTGTGTGAGCTACATATGCGGACGGAACATTCTACCAACTGTGTGCGTGTTAGAAAATAGTGCTGAGCGTTTGTGTGTCACTAAGCAAGGTGTTAATTACAGGGCCATCACTCATAGGCCTGAGGCAGGATGACCTCAGTGCCCCTGTGGTTCAGACAGAGACCGTCACTGCACAGTCACCCATCCACCCAGCCTACGCCCCACCACCCACACCCCACACACATATACTAGTACACAGCCAGTGAGCTGACAATGACATGTCCTAGATAACTCTGCGTTGAGTCAGATCACTTGTTCAGATAAGAGCTAAGAACTATTGCATTTTCTACATGGGTGGATCCTTAATGGGACAAGTCAATCCTGCTTTTGAAATGTTCTTGTCTAGAAGTAATCCAAGTACCATATCCTTCTGATTGTGAATTAGCTCATTCAAATGTGTTGGGCTAAACAAGAACACCATGCAAGAGGTCAGTATGGTGTGTGAATCACAAGGATGGGAATTGACCTGAGGTGCAATAGCGAGCTAAGATGGATTTGGACAGAAAACCACTGCAATGACTCAGTCCAGTATGATATCAGTTCACAAGCAAGCTCTCATAAGCAAGCATGTTCCTAGACTGTGTGGGGCTGGTCATACGTACCATGCTGACTTGCTTCCGTAGCCTCTCAACCTCATCTCTAAGTCTATCTCGCTCTGCGGACATCTCCTTGAGAAGGTGCTGGTGCTCCTGGCACTGCTTGTTCTGAAATTGCAGTTTGACTTCGCTAATATAAGTTTCCTTCTCCAGCTCCCAGTTCTTCATCATCTCTCCCTGCTGAAGACGCAGGGCCCGCACCTCCTCCTCCAGATGGAGGCGCTCCTTGGTGAGCTTCTCCGTGAGGGCCTGGAGACGCTGGATCTCCGCCAGGCTCTCGTTCAGGTGCTTGGTTTTCTCCTCCAGGAAGCGCTGAAGCTCCTCCAGCCGATGGCTGTCATCTCGGGTCCGCGCCTCCCCTTGGGTGAGCTTCAGTCTGAGCACCCTCAGCTCCTCTTCCAGGCTGGCCGTCTTGTGGGAGTTGTTGCCCATCTGCCTCCGTAGGTCCTCCAGTTCTTCCTTGCGGGCACGCGCCTCCTCCCAGGCTTCTTTGAGCTCAGCGGCCGCCTCCTCCTGGCTCTTCTGCAGGGCAGTGAGTGTGACGGTGTACTCCTTTACTGTCAGGGAGCTCTGCTCCAGCTGCACCTCCACGCGGCGGCGCTTTCCCTGCTCCTCCAGGGCCACTTTCCTCTGCTGCTGCGCCTCCTCCTCGGCTTGCTTCCTCCGCTCCTGCTCCTCGGCCAGGGCCTGCCGCAACCTCATCGCCTCGTCTTGCACCTCCCTGTTTTGCGCCTGCAGCTGCTCCTGCTCCTCCTTCTGCTGTTGCATAAGGAGCACGTTGTTCTGAGTGACGCTGATGCGCGACTCATAACACTGTCGGACCTCCTTGAGCTCCAAGCTGTGCTGATCCTGCACCTCCTTCAGCTCCCGCTGTGCGTCTAGCAACCTCTGCGCCTCCTCTTGGAGCTGGAGCCGCAGACGCTCTGCATCCCTGTCCCTGTCAGCCATGCTCTTCTCCAGCTCCAGCCGGGTCTTGCGGGCCTCCTCCAGCATTCGCAGGCTCCTCTGTGAATCCTCCTCTTGCTCCTCCTGCAGCTCCCTGTAGCGCTCCTCTGCCACCTTCCGCTTGCGCAGCTCCTCTTCCAGCTGGAGCTCTAGGGACTGCAGTTTAGCCAGCAGCTCCTCCAAGCGGTCCTGAGAGGAGCCCAGGTTCTGGGCCTGACTCCTCTGGGCCTCCTCCAGGGAGACAAACCGCTCCTGGGAGCGTGCTAGCTCCTCTTTGTGACTCCTGCAGGCCTCCAGGAGCTGCTGGCTCTCTGAGGTGCGCAACGCCAGCTCTTCCCTCAGTCCGTTCAGCTCCTCCTCGAGGACTTCAATCCGTGTGCCACGAAGCTGAAGAGAAGAAGAGGGGAAAGGGACACAGAGAAGGTCACAATTGAATTTGTTGTGTGTGTGTGTGTGTGTGTGTGTGTGTGTGTGTGTGTGGAGAAATATGTCTATGTGTGTGTGTGTGTGTGTGTGTGTGTGCTTGTGTTTGTACCTTCAACTCCTCCAGATTCTTCAGCATTTGTCCCAGGTATTTGTAGAAGTCTGAGGAGCTGGTAAGCAGCTCTATGTAGCGTGTCTGCAGGGTGGAAACCTAAGAGGGGCAAAGATAGACAAAGATAATACATAAAACATAGGTTAAGAATGTCATGCTGAAAAAAACTATATTTGAGACTGCACTCTTTATATGACATGATAAGTGGATACATCTAGTGCAGTATGAATTGGAATGTATGTATGATGTTAAAAAAGTGTGTGATTGTGTATAGGTGTGTGTGTGTGTGTGTGTTTTGTACCTCCTGTGTGACAGTGAGTGCTGGGGACTGTAGCAGGTTTCTTTTGATGGGGATGTTCAGTAGGGTCTCTAGGCCTGCACTGTACGAGGCCAGCTGAAGTTCATAGTCCTATACACACATGCATTTACACACTGAGGTTTACAGTCTGCCGTTGACATTTACACAACATTTACATGCACTAATAATGTTAATAATGATAATGGTGTGTTGCTGATGTGTCCTTTATTATATAATATTGCATACCCTATTGTATCAGGGGCTTTGGAAAGTCCCCTAACATATTTACATATTTTCCATGTCTAGACAAAAATATGATAATTACCTTGATGGCATTCACCAGGTTGTCAGCATCTTTCTGCACACATTCCACACTTCCTCTCTTCCCCAAAATCTCAGAATTGAGTTCCTTTTGTCACACAAAGCGCAAAAACAATGATTAAACTCTCAGGCCCAAAGAAAATGAATACCAAACCACAGAGCTGTCTGACACGGATGGGGCTGCAACACCTTCTGCTTGCCAACGTGCTCCGTCACGACGGTGATGTCGTCGGTCTTGATGGCACGCATGGCGTCTAGCCGCTGTCGGGTGTCACCTATCCAGTCACTGAGGCCAGAGCTGGACTGCAGGTAACGTTGGAGAAGAACCAGGTACGAGTCCAGGTCCATCACCCTGGAGGGAAGAGAAGGAGGAAATATAAGAAACACATAACGGGAGTGAGAAACTTACAGTAGAAATATTAGACACATAACATAAATGACACGCTTGGACACAGAATGGAAACATAGAAAAATGAATGAAAGAAGAACCATGGAAAAATTAACGGAGGCGGATGCCTAAAAACTAGAATATTGTTAGAGTATAAATAATAGGATGCTTAGTAGGATGACCGATTAAGTTCTTTCTAAGATTAAGTTCATTTCTAGTAGGTGATTAGATGAGTAGGATGGGTGATTGAAGTTATAAAGTAAAGGATGGCTGTATTATATGATAAAATATTGGATTTAGGGTGAGAGTGATCTAATCATGATAAGCACAGAGCACAAAGGCGTGAAGACTTGACTTTTACAGAGAGGCTATGAGAGATGGAGTAACAGTAGAGTGTCTTACCTGCTGCTTATTTGGTTCTGGATGCGGAGCCAGCGGTCTGACAGTTGGCTAACCCGCTCGCCATGCTGGGATAGGTCGACGTCGCACTTGTGGAGCGCCGGGTCGATCAGGTTATTGAGCTGCTGTGCTTTCTTGAGCTCCTCTTCCATGGCACTCAACACTGACACCTTCTCCTTAAGCTCTGCCTGCATGGCCTGGACATCAAGACAAGATGTTCAATAGCCTTAACAGTCCATGTAAATATTCACACAAAAAAATATATATCCATCAAATAGAAATGAGTATCTAAAACACTACATGCTCTCATGAACACTAAAACACAAACACAAACATGCTCTCATGAAATGCCACACTATCACTGCAGTCTACACATCTCTACCTGCAGAGCACTGCTGTCCTCTTGGACGATGGCAGGGTCCAGGCTGGTTGTCTCTCTCTCCGTCAGGCGGGCCTCGTACACCTTCACGGTGTCCTCCACCTGCTGTTCCAGCTGCTGCAGGGAGCACAAGGCCCCACACCTGACACATGAGAGGGGACAAACAAACAAAGGTGAAATGAATGAAACTGTATATGAGGTATTGGATTCAAAATGAGCAAGGAGAAGGTACAAGCCAAAACAATTGGGAAGTGCAGGATAGCCTCGATAGGTAGACATTTTCACAACAAAACAAACTTGATTTCCCCTGACTCCCCTTCCCCTGCAGAAGAAAGTCTTCATTTTTACATATTTTACTGAATATTTAACTAATTTACTCATATTCTAAGTCAGTCCTATGCAAACAAACAAGAGGGAATGAGACTTATATGCAGTATGTATATGTGAGAGCAGAGTACCTGTCCAAATAGGCTTTGGAGTAGCCCTCCAGCATGCTGATGCGCTGGTTGATGTGGTTCAGCTCCGAGCGCAGGAACTGGACTTTATCTTTGTCAGTGATGCCCTGCAGCTGCTGGAGAATCAGCTGCTTCAGACGCTCATACTCTGCACGCACTCCATTCACCTCACGCTGAACTCCCTGCACACACATGCACACACACACACACAAACACACACAGCTGATTTCAATATGCTGTGCTTCTATGAAAGTGTGTATAAATATAAATTGTATACTGTATGCATGTGTTATGCATGTGTGTGTGCGTGTGTGAACCTGTAGTTGTGTGAGGTGAGCACTGCAGGCCTTTCCCACTGGAATGTGCAGGTACTGGGTCAGCTGGGACTCCGCCCCTTCCAGCCTCAATCGGAGCGCACTCAGATCACTCAGCAGAGTCGAGCTGACCAAGGTCACATCTTTTGGCTTCACAGGCACTTCCTTCTTCACTTCCTGCTTCACAACCTTGACTTCCTCCTTCCTAACATTCTGCTGCTGTGCACCTAAGGGGAATAACAGTGTTGTTAATTTAATTTAATTTAAAAACGCCTTTTGCATATGCATATACATTAACATAGGTATTCATCCCACACCACCATGTCAGTTTTTCTACAAGTATCTGCGTGTGTCGAGTGATGGGAGTGACAGGTAAAATAGCTAACGTAAACATGAGCTGTAATTCATCTGAGGAATGCTACTGATTTACAGCCAAAACAGACAACCCTGTAACCCTTAGACTGTGGTTCATGGAAGAGAACGGCTCCAGGCTGTCAGAGGGCTTGACAAGGGGGCTTGTGCTAGTTTTTTAAGCATACTCTGAAAATTGGGTTACAGTGAGTTCCCTTTGTTTGTTTACCATTCGAGGCCACAATGCACAAAATACAGGGCAGTGTGCATTGTCTTGTCTCTGTGTATGAGTGAGAGACCATGCAATCTAAACATCTGTGTGTGTGTGTGTGTGTGCACGCACTGTATGTGGGTAGCTGAGTGACCAAGGCTTCGTAATGCTGCTGGGCGTGGCTGTACTGTGACTCGATGTTCCTCTTGTCCTCGTCAGCAAACATCTCCGAGCCCAGACTGTTCTGGCGGAACTCTTGGTAGTGCTTCTCCAGGCTCATAATGATACTCCGGTACTCTTCTGGCTTCATCTGATACAGCTACATGCACACACACACACACACACACACACACACACAAACACTTGTTGAGACTTGCTCTCTAAAGCCTTCAAGCCTATTGATTGAACTTATTCATGAAACACACTCTCCCAAAAACAACAAAGATAAACGCGCTGGTGTTTTTCTGCATACAAAAGGATCAAAAGGGATGTTTAATCATTTGCTATTATGCTATTATGGGCTATCATTGTTCTCATTCTTATCTGCATGACCCAAAACCACAATGCAGCAATAATACAGTTATAACAAGTGTGAGCATTCATGAGGCATATCTTAACGTACAAATATATGCATAGCATTAAAAGTCGATAAAGGTTTCATATTTCAGTAGATTTTTTTCAAGACTAGCTCCCCTGGGGCAATATGGGCACACTTCACAACATGTTTGGCCACAGGTGGTTAGGCAATATGAAGCAGACGCAGGTGAGTTACTGTACCATGGTAATGGTGAGGCTTCTGATGTGGTTGATGTCCTGGATGCAGTACTGCCAGGAGATGAGACTCTTGATGTTGATATAAAACTGGTTCCAAAGGGCCTGGATGGCCTCGTAGTACTGCTCATTCCTGCAAATACAATGGATGTGTTTGTGCAATAGCACATGTCTCACAAATCTGTGCATATGTAGATGATTTATTGTATGTATTAGATGAATAACGTGTCAATAAATAACAATGAGTAAATGTATAGCCAATCTCATATTTGTATAAGTACCAACTTATGTATGAACCATTTCAACTATTAAAGCAGGGCTAAGCAACGTTCAGTTTTTTTCTCTCACGAGCTCCCTCTAAAGACCGCTGTATTGCATTGTATTGCACTGCATTGCGCCACAGTGGCGCATTCTACACCGTTCGTTCGCCGTGTCATGACTCATTTTAGCATCCTAAACAGTATGAAACGGATTAATTAAATGAAAAATGTTGCATAGTGGGCCTTTAAAAAAACAGGACTTGAACATTTTATTTTGTTCCCAGACTACTTTCATTATGTTTAGAGAGCATGTGGAATGCTAAAACAGAATCCCCGTGGGAGCTAACTAATGAAACCCGGTCTTTGTGTGGGTAGGAGTGTAAGAGAAGGAGTGTATGCCAGTCTTACTTGCTGGCCAGGCTTATGCTGAGAGGGTTGGGGGGAGGCACCAGCAGGCAGACGGAGGGCACAGACATGTCCAGTCCTCCTGGTCCAGTCACTAACCACTTACTGCGCTGGCTGTTGTCCTTCAGAATGCCCTCATCGCCCTTGCAGATCACCTTCTGCATAGCCACACACACACACACATTCAGTTGAACATATGCAGTCAGATGGAAAACTGACCAAAAAAGTTGCTTAAAAGGTGTGTTTACAAAGGTTACAGGTATGACTATATTTTTGCTTACTAGGATGTATTTTCCTTTGCATGTGTATGTACAAAATATTTGCATGGTGTGTTTGTTTGTGTATGTTTATACATACATATGTGTGTGTGCGTGTGTGTGTGGGCACCTATATTTATGTAAACAGGTATATTTATGTGTGTGTGTGTGTGTGTGTGTGTGTGTGTTCATGCCTGCCTGCATGTGTGTGTGTGTACCTGGTCCTGTTTGAAGTCGCACAGAGCTTGTACAATGATAGGGCTGCTGCTGCTGCTCTTCTCCTCTGGGTTCCTTGGCCTGAGCCTGACGATGTGCTTGGCCTTGCTGCTCAGATGAGCCACCTGCTGCTTATGCTCCGCCAGACGATCTCTCTCCTTCTGCACAGCAGGGGCACACGGATGATGTCATGGGAGGGCCTTTCCAGACTGTATACATCTCCCATATGTCACTATCTCATACACAAAGTCTCCCTCTGTAGTGACATTTCACTAACATACATAACATCTGACAGCTAAAAGACATTTAGAGGGAATGTGTGTTTATTTGTAAAGTGTGTGTGTGTGTGTGTGTGTGTGTGTGTGTGTATGTGTATATGTGTGTTTGTGTTTGTTTGTGTTTGTGTTTGTGTTACCTCCAAGGCCTGCAGCAGCTCCAGCAGGTTGGGCAGGGGTGTGTTTTTACTGCAAGTGAATTTCTTCCGGATATTTTCATGATCTTTCTGGAGGCGACTGATTGTGTCATTGGCCTCTCTGAAGAACTATAAGGACAGCAGATGGGGCAAAGTGTTGGACAGCCAGACAGGCAGACGGAGACTGGAAAAAACAAACACTTTCTACTCTGTGAAGAGAGTGGGTTACCTGGCTATAGGCTGAGTTCTGCTTGAGATGCACATCAATGCATTTGGTGATTTGAAGGAGCCAACTCCACTGAGTCTGCAGAGTTTCCATGTAAGCCTGAAACACACACACATAGACAAATAAATACAAACAACAGGTGCACACACAAACAAGGACAAGGGGCACAAACTTAAATTAATAGGACAGAATTTGTATTTGTCAGTCAAACTAGTTTTCACTATGACAAACACACACACACACCTGTATCTTGTCGGACGCAGGGTGGTTGTTCTTCAGCAAGTTGTCTACCTTCACTTTCAGCTTGTTCAGGTCTTTCTCTTTCACTTCCAGAGCACTCATCAACATCTGAAACATAAACACACACACACACACTCAATCAAACAGTCGATGTATTTCATGGTAT
>JAGFZM010000205.1:118894-148272 GCA_017657215.1 Limnothrissa miodon
AGAGAGAGAGAGAGAGAGAGAGAGAGAGAGAGAGAGAGAGAGAGAGAAAGTCACTGTGTGAAATTAGTCTTTGAGGCTACATGTTCTCTAGTGATGAGGCAATGTTCTTGGTTAGGTAAGGTCAGATGAATGAGGTTTCCTCATTACTCAGGTGCTTGAAGGGTGCCCCTGGTTGCATGATTCCCTGAAAGCCTGACATGATGCATACTGTCAGTTTTAAGTGAGCTAATGATGCGCTAAAGAAATATAATCTATAGAATGTTGGACATAGGATGCTTAATGTTCAAGAAGTAGCCTATTCTTTTGTTCATTTCATTTTTTATTGTTGAACGAAAATAAAATATTGGCATACCGGTAGTTATGTCAGTGTAAAACAGACACAGTCCTCATTGTGACCAATTAGTAGTAGACCTTAAGACTACCTATAATATCTTTACAATAAGAAGATTCCCATTCATCAAGGTCATGGTGTTTACAGGCAACTGTCCGGTTCCCAAACGGAATATTGAACACTGGTCAATGGTAAATAAAAGTTCCAGATAAATTTACAAAATAAGGTGCGGAATGACCTATATAAAATTGATGTAAAATTGAAATTTTAGTCTAGCTGATATCCATTGGCTTACGGTGTGAAAACAAAAAGTAGATACTTTAAATTACTGTGAGTACAATAAGGAGCCAATGTCGGGACAACATAAAATTGGTGATCGGTGGTTAAGAGAGTGGCATAAACAAGTCTGGCTGGAGACAAACACAGGAAACAGGTGGGGCTTTGCCCGACCTGCATAATCGGTGATGGCCTGCTCAGTCCTTGGGGATGAGCCTTATAAAGACACACACACACACACACACACACACACATTCTTTGTTATCCCGATGAGCCCAGGGATGCCCTCGCCCAGTGCGCCTCCACCAATCGGCGAGCTGGGTAGGAGGGGCTTGATTCTCTGTGAATCCTCACACGCGCACTGTAGGGCTACCGGCGAAAACAAAGCTAAGAGTAGCGGAGACGGTGGGGGATCTGTGCCACTGCCAAGAGCTGCAGTGGAAAGTGATGCGGATTAGCAACGACGAATAGATCATAACGACCGACCGTCAGAGGATGGGAACTCAGTGATGACCCGCGCACCTGTCCAAGGAGGGCTTGTGTTTAGGCGTACGGATGCTGGGCTCGCCGTGTTGAGATCTCGGAGTAGCCGGCGCAGCTTCTGCTCTCCTCCTGCCATGGCGTTTTAAGCAGATGGAATACAAAGACGGCATACCCGACGCTCCACGCGCACAGCACCGGAGACGACGGGGCGCGCACGAAAACGATTTCTTGGATACCGAGCGTGAGCGAAATTTCTGATCTTCACGCCACTGAATGCTCATTTGGACGGTGTTCTCTCGGCGTTCTCCGTGTGTATGTGCGTTTGTGTGCCCGTGTCTGCCCTATCTCACTTTGAACAAAGACCATCGCGCAGACTGGATGTAGCGGCAGATCGGAGCTCAGTCAGGACAGCGCGCGATGGCCGTGGTTCGGATGGACCACCCGCCTGGGAACGGCCTGGTCGGGCCGATACCGGAGGCGACGCCCTCGAGGCCGCCACCGCTCGCTCAGGTGGATGGTGTGGTGTTCCCATTCCTCGGAGGGTTCAGGAGATACCAGAAGCGGCTCGTGCTGTTGTCATGGCTCCCGGTGCTTCTCGTCTCCTGCAATCAGTTCTCGGATTATATCCATCTCGCTCAGCCCAACATAACATGCACTGGAAATTTATCCGGTGCTGCGGATAACGTTGCAGTCCCTCCGCTCAACGGCAGCACCCGCACTCCGTTTATAACAGATAGTGACGAGGACGACGGAATGCAGTGCTCGTGTTCTGAGCGGCAGATACAACTTGAGTTTGGCCTAAAACAGAATGTGATTACCGAGGTAAGGATGCGCCACCGAGGGTGCTATCCATGGTCCTCTCGGGGCCCTGTCATAGAGGAGAGTTGCTCTGAATCCAGACCAGTCGGCTTTGCTGCAGGATTACCACAGAGCGTTAGATTTAGCTAGTCTAAGTCCGAATCTCCTACATGTGCAAACAGAAACAAGATCTTGGGGACGGATAACAGCTTGAAAGGCTAATGAACTTTTTAGCAAGCCTCTGATCAGATCATTACCTTTGCTAGATCATTGTGTTGTGCTTGTTACAAGTTTCTTGTGGGAATGGATTGTCAACAATTACTGTGTGTGTGAGGGTGTGTGTACACAGTGTGTGAGGGTGTGTGTGTGTGTGTGTATGACAGAGATAGAAGTTCGTCTCTCTGATAGTCCTATATCTGGCCTTGTGAGTTTGCTTGGGACAGACTGTCTCTCTTTAGCAGCCCCAGCTGCATGTTGGTTCCAGTTTCTGCACAGCTATCTTCCTTTTCTGTGTAACTTTCTTGGTACTGGGAAGTTCTTGGGGCGTGCGTGTGTGTGTGTTAACCTTGTATTACTCTGCAGTGCTGGTGATGTGTGTAGGTGTGTGTTCATCTAACCTTGTCTCTCTGCAGTGGTGGTTGGTGTGTGAAGAGAAGTGGCAAGCACACCTAGCACATCTCTCCTTTCTTTTGGGAACCGCTGTTGGTGCTCTACTGACAGGAGCCTTGGCAGACTGGTAGGCTGTGTGTGTGTGTGTAAGAAAGAGAAAGACAGACAGACAGACAAAAGGACATAATCTGAATGTTCTTTGTACCTGGTGTGAGTGTGATCAATTAAAGCAAAGATGGAGTGAGATAATTATTGTGATCTGTGTGTGTGTGTGTGATGGAATCATGAACTTTGAAGAGTGAAAAAGGTTTTTTTTCAAAACTGCAAACCGCAAATTTTCCGTCTCCTTCTGTATTCTCAGGTGGGGCCGTGTGCCAGTGCTGTGTGTGAGTGTGTGTGTGACATTTGTGGGTGGGATTGCTGTGGCGTTTGCCAGCACCGTGCTGGCTTTCTCCATGCTGCGCTTTGTCCAAGGATTTGGCCTTGCGGGCATCTCCCTTTCTCTCTACCTCCTGAGTAAGTCTGTCTCATTTTTCTCCATTTTTTCAGTCTCTCCCCCAAGCCATCGGACATATATTTTCTCTCTCTCTCTCTCTCTCTCCTTTATCTGTTATTCTTAATGCAGTGTCCTGACTTTATCACTTTCTCTGCATCTATGTGTCTCTCTCCTGAATGTCCTGAATACATTTTTTTGTCCATGTCCCCTGCTATCTCTAAACTTCTTTCATTGCCTCTACTTCCCACAAATACCTCATCTCTTCCTCAGTGTGTCTAAATGTGTGTTTGTACATAATGTCAGGAATGCCACAGGATGCCAGAATCGTTCTCTCTCTAGCTATCTTAGCTGTTTGTTAATACTCTAAAATCCATCTAAAATATATATTCCACTCTTATTTACTCTACACCTTATCATTCCCAATCTTTGCTGTCACAATCTCTCACCTTCCCTGTGTCTGTGAAGCTCAGCTGAATTTTCAGAGACACCGGAACAAACAGAGGAACAGATAGAGAGCAGAGGGATGAAAAGGCATCATGGCCACATGCCTTTCTCAAGGAATTTTATCAGCAGATCATGATTGCATCCGTTATTTAAACAGGTCAAAGTTGACCGTCTTTCTTTACTTTTCCTTCTGTCTGTCTCACAGGGATAGAGGTGTGTTTACCAGCTTGGCGTTTCTCCATGACAATGGTTGCCAATGTGTTGGCAGTAGGCGGGCAGTTATTACTGCCAGGTTTGGCCCTCCTGTCTGTTGATTGGCATGTCCTTCAGCTTGTGCTCATCTGCCCATTGGCCCTCATATTGACTTATGCATGGTAAGTCTCATCCTTGTTTTGTATTCAAGGAAGCAGCAGGTGCTTCTGGGTAATGGTGTTCTGAATACATTGATGAAGTGTAGCTGTAAGTGTCTATCATTTATGCTTTGTCCCCTTTTCTGCTTCTCTGGTTTTCAGGTTTTTTCCTGAATCATTGCGATGGCTGCTAGCGACTCAGCGTTATGTAAGGGCCAAAGGTCAAATGTACCAGGTTGCCCAGAGTAACAACATTGACACTGAGACTGATGAAAGTGGCATCCTCTCTGGTGAGTGACAGTTGCTTGTCTTTTACTGTGTGTGTGTGTGTGTGTGTGTGTGTTCCAGGGATTATTAGGTATCTGTTTAAATACTGCATATTAAATATAAAGTGTGTGTATGTTTGTGTTTCAGCCCTGGAAGCAGAATTGCACCAAACTCCACAGAGCTCCTGCATCCTTGAGATAATCCATACCAGAAATATGTGGAAGAACATCCTGGTGCTGTGCGTCAACTCGTAAGTCTGTGTTTTCATTCACATGAAAACAAAACCTCTGTACATTTTGGCATGACAAATGTTGTAATAGATGCATGTAGCTTAAGGTAGTTAAATACAGTTTACCCTGTGGATGTAGCCAGAGACGCATCAAAATATCTCACCCATCCTCAGTCTTTACACTCAATCACTGCCTATCAGTGCCTGGATCGAGACCTAGATCTTAGCAGGATGTCTTTGAGAAGCAAGTTGACTTAACTAGTTTCTGCTTGCCAGCAGTGTGTATAAGGGCATAAGGACATAACGTCATCCAAACTTTGATGTGGTGTGGCCACAACCTAAAGGGTTGTGTGGATGTGTAAGATGATGTGAGGCTGTGTAAGAATATAAGGCATTAAACTGCAGAATGAATATTGATAGCAAAACAAAAGTAGACACTTAAGTTAAGAAAGAAGTAATCACACAACTAAGTACATCAAATGGTAATATATGGGGTATATTCTTTAGAGAAAAATGCCTACATTTATAGATTATTAGGGGCCCAATTACTTAGTATTTAACTGTTCAGACTGTGGCAAACAGATACGCCCACAGCTCTCTGCAGCTCAGGGATTCAGGGAGACGTTGTGACACATTCAGTAAACCAGCTAACTGCTAAGCAGGGGACCCATCTGTTTCTAACTGTGGCTGGCTGCCCAGCTAGCATAAGTCAATCAGTGTCCAATTAGCATCCCAGCATACTTAAGTCCTACCTGTTGACCTTGCACTCAAAACAGACAATGGTGAGAAATTTACAGAGCCAGCCATTATGGGCGTTTACAAATACAAAACCTGTTTGGTATGGTTTATGGTTATGGTTATGTTTTTTTATGATAAAACAAGCAATTGGGGTCAGTCTGCCCCCCATCCAATAGCACAGAACACATTTACACATTTTTGCACACTCATTAACAATTTCTGTCACACTAAAGCCTGGGTTACATTATACTAATTACCTAACTAAATTAATGACACAAAACAAACAATCAGCACCCTGCTTCCCAAACAACAGAGACAGTGACTGTACCTTTAAGATAATCAGAGCTCTAAATTATAAAAAAGTGAATGTTCTTTTATGTGTTAGCAATGTTGCATGTTGACAACCCTGCCACCACTACACATGTTGTATTCATTAGAAAGCAAATCACTGGTATTTTTTACTTAATTATACACATTCAGGCATCAATACAAGTTTATAGTATACTCGACCAGGCGCTCATCTGAGAGGCTACACAAATTCATCAGCAAAACAAACAAACAAACAAACAGCCAATACAAACAACGCAAACACTGGACTATGTCCAGGCCAGCCACATTAGCATCTCCAGCAATGGACTGTGCTCCAATCAATACTCTCCTTTCCCATAGGAATGTGCTTATTGGGCCATTAATCCTGACAGTGCGCTTGTCCTAATGAACCAACACATTAGAAAATGTTGTCTGGTTTGAGCAATTCCCTGTGTGTGTGTGTGTGTGTGTGTGTGTGTGTGTGTGTTTGTGTCCTGTGAGTATTGAGACTCCATAGGTTAGTCCGTGAGACTTACCTAAAATACCTTGAACAACCCCAAAAGGCAACCTATAAACGTATAAAGCTCAATTGTTGGAGATGCTCTCCGTGGTCATTAAAAGGTGTGAGTGTGTTTGTGTGAAATTTATGTGTGCTGTTCATTTTCATGTGCCCGTGTGTGTCTGTGTCCCTGAGTGTTCTCAGACATGAATGCTCTCAGAATTGTGTGTGTGTGTGTGTGTGTGTGTGTGTGTGTGTGGTGAAAGGGGATGGGGATGCTTTAGGCGTATGGTGCTGTTCATATGGAAATTGCAGTGGAGATAAGTGGCCTGGAGAGGTGTGGAAGCGACTGAGAGCCGCTGCCGTTTGCTGCCAAGGGCAGAGAGCCGGTCACACAGGGCTGAGGAGGAGGAGAGGCTTTGATTGCAGTGACGTGTGTCGTGGCCACTTCAGATAGAGCGGGTGACATGCAGAGTGGATGAGTGAGATGCCACTTTAGGGAGAGGACGGGTGACCCGACATGATGAGATGTCCGTGTCTGCCTATAAATGCTTCAGACCACTTCATCCCCAATGACAGGGCTGTTTATATGTATCGATGGTTATCAGAGCCGGTGGCTAAAATCTTTATAGATTCTGCATGTGTCTGCTGTGCATTGTGGTTGAGGCTTTCGTCATGTGGCATTTTTAATCAAGCTTGTTTTTCCAATAGTAGTCATTGGAGGTCCCCCAACATTTGAATTTTAAATATTTTCCTGTCTAGTTTCCTGCCTGGTCTGGCTGCTGGTTTGTATGGATCTGGGGTAGGCTGGGCTGTGAGTGGAAAATGCATATGTTGTTATTATTTTTATGTTCTTTTAAATCTCGGGAATACAACTGAACAGTTTCTATGATGGCAAAGAGTTGGACCAGAGGACAAGAGAAAAGCTGGTCTGGAAAGTTGTGGAAGAAAGCAATAGGTGGAAAGAACTTTAACTTTAACTGGCAACCTAATTGTTTAAAGAAAAGAGCACTGGTGATGGTTAGTGTTGCCCAGACGATGCTGAGGTATTCAACCTAAAAGCCAAACTACACTACCACTACATGGCACCATACAATAGACATGCTAAAAGGCTAGATCCTGAGTGTTGAGTAACAGAAATGTTATATCAATTACAAAATTAGAATAGTACATATACATACCAAATTTTTAACATTTATTTTTGTATCAAAATGTTGATATGTGTCAGAAATCACAAATTTTCAATTAGATGTATGGTATGGTTTTCACATTTTGCTCAACATACTAACATTGTTAGACATTGACTTTAAGATTTACATGGTCTGTTTGTTTGTTTGTTTGTTTGTTTGTTGCAGGTTGGCCAGCAGTGGAATGGGTCAGTGTTTTGTGCGAGCAGTCACGGGCGGCTCCTTCTCCCCCCTGCACTACCTGGTGCTGGTGGGCATTGCCATGGGCGGCTGCATGGTGCTGGCCACAGTGGTGCTGGTGATGGGCAGGAGGGGGGCACAGCTGTCCTTCATGATCATCACGGCCCTGGCTTCCCTGCTGCAGCTGGGCCTGCTCAATTGTAAGTGCACACACACACACACACACACACACACACACACACACACACACACACACACAAGATATACATTTGGCACATGCTGTATGTCAGGTAGTCCACTAAGTAAAGAGCTATTTAATCTTTATGTTAGTGTCTTGAGTGTTAAATGGAATTATTGAGTATAAATGGCATACTATTCTTTTTTTACTCCTTTGCAGTGATTGGGAAGTACAGTCTCCGACATGATACAGGTAACAAAACAAATATGCAGGCATAAATGGACACAAACTTACACAAACACATACTGTATTCTCCTCTTTTCTCTCTTGGGGCTTCAGTCTTGCTAATCTTAGTTTGTGTGAATGTGTTTGTGTGTTAGCACTGAGGGACACTCTGAACAGGCGCTTGTCCATGGCTCTCTCTGTGATTGGAATGCTCACAGCCAATGCTGTCAATCACCTTAGCTTGTTCATCTGTGCTGAAATCACCCCCACCGTCATCAGGTAAGCTAAATGCACACACACCCATAGCTCCTCTATTTCCCCTCCACTCCTTTAACCACACACACATACACACACAGTTTTGGACTTACATTTTTTAGGATCCATATGTAACACGCTATTAGTTTCAATTATTTGCTTATTCCACTCAGTGTTGGTTAGTGTGATATTATGCCCGGTCAGACTGATGCATTATTTGTACAGAATGCTTAAGTTGTGGCTGTTGGTACCTTCTCCCCTTTGACTTTGAGTATGTCGGCTAAGTATGTTGTATTTGCTCAGCAGCAGTAAGGCAGCCTTCTGGCACTGCTTCTCAGCAGGGTTAAGCCTGATAGCATGGATCAATTCTGTGACCTGTAACGGCCTGCCAGTCAAGCAGGAAGTGTTCCACTAGTCTGCTGAACTCTGAGGCAAAGTGTGAGTGCTGGCTCAATGCGGCCCGTTTGCCAACACAAGCAAAGGGGACACAGAGGAACGATGCATGCAGCAGTCAACAGTGACACAAGCTAGTAGTGATGGAGGGATTAGTCATTAGTCATGTAAGTGCTAGTGTCAGCTGAAGGTGGGCTTATCCCTCTGTGTCATCTAGAGGTGAAATCAAGTTTGTTCAGTTTCATGTTTAAGGAACACTATGTAGCCAATGGTTTAAAATGAGTGTCCTGGTTATGTCTTAGAGCCCTATAGATACCGCTAGAAGATGCTAATTGGTGTGACATGCATTGGATTGAATCAACCCTTCACTAGGAAGTGCACACTCACCAACTTTATGCTAGCTAAATCAATTTGGAAATTGTACCACATTAACTGTCTGATCAAAAGAATATCTCACAGTAGTTAAAGGTTACGATGTGTTACTTTAAGGTGAAAATGTTAGAGAAGCTAATGAACAGTTAAAAGGCAAAACTTTTTGGCTTTATGTGTTTCTACTTTATAACTTAACTATAAATTCAAATTGCATATTGATAGAGATTTGTTGAAAATTGTGACAAAACGTTTCTAAAGACTAATTTGAATAACATACTGTAGTGCCAGCAGAACCATGAAGTCGTGATTGTCTGTGCCCACCAGTGTAACGAAAAACAAATATTTGTGTACTTATCTGGTCACAAAGCCTAAATTGGCTTATTGGTTGTTGTTTTTTGAAATCTCCTTAATGATTGTGACTGCCTCTGCTTCAACTTATTTTGTTTGTGTTGTTTATTGTCTTTTTCACAGTACGGTATGCTTGTGCATGTACTTCTGCTGTCTTGGTTCAAGCCTTTGCACTCAGTAGATCCTGTTCACAGTAGAAACATGTTTACAGTCATGCCTACGCTCCTGTTTTGCAGGGGTGGAGCCCTTGGGTTGCTTATGGCCAATGCAGCAGTGGGCATGTGCATCTCGGCACTGGTGGATCTGCAGAAGATGCGGGGCTTCTTCCTCCTGAGGATCATCCTCACGTGTTCCTGCCTCCTGTCAATCATCTGCATCCCACTGCTCCCAGAAACCACTGGCCAACCACTGCCTGAGTCAATGGCTGAGGGGGAAGGACTTCTACGCAGGCCCCTCCCTTCAGGCGAGCAGCACCACCTTCTCACGAGGGCGGAGGTTGCCGAATACTCACGAGTGGCAGACACACCTATGCATCGCCAGGGAAACGACACAGCCAATGGTCTAAGGACATCATAAGTCCATAACAAATGTAAAATAGACTTCTCTAAGCACAGGTTATGGAATATATTTGATCAGTCTCACAGACACTCAATCATGTGCGTGTGCACATGCACACACGCACATACACACACACAATCATCAGTGTACGTTTGTTGGGTCATGAAAGTGCCGCAGAAAAACAAGGGATTTCAACTTGCAGTTCTTTTTAACGATTATCAATGCAGTTCTAGAGACAGACCATGTTCACTATGAACATATGGGCAATACAATATTTTGGGGTGGATGGATTGTCAGCATTTATTGCCATCCTCTACCAGATAAAAGTTTCTGTAAAACACATGTACACTATCAAAACCATTTGTAACTAATGCAGAACTACTCAGGATGGAAATGTGTGTACGTATGAGCAATTAACCCTTGGTTCACATCAGGGGGGTGTTTTATGGATGTGATTGAGTGACAGATGTGGGTCCCCAAACTCAACATGTTAAATCTACTGTATCAACAATGGACAGGAGGTTTGAGTAGGATATTTAGTGACCAACCTGGGCAGGTTCAGCCAGAGCAAATGGTCGTGTTAGTGTTGGGTCAGCTAAGAGAAGGAAGATGTAAGGCTCTCTTACGAGATTTACTTCCTGCTTCAAGTAAATTTGCCAAGGTTTGTCACAAAATCATGTATTTGGTACCTTCCCTGTATGGACGTGTTCTGCCAACAAAACAAAGCCATAGGACTTGTGTATTAGGTTTACCTCTTCCTGTGAGTTCACTTGCACAGATTTGTCACTAAACCATGTTCTAAACACCCCCATGACTAGTTAAATAGGCCTTGGGCAATTCTCAGTGTGAGCCTTGATGGAAACATTCCATGTTTTATTTTGGAAAGTGATTTAGTCTCCACACAATATCTGAAGATGTTTTGTCAGTGTTTTATAAAAACAGTGACAGGGTAGTCACATGGACATTATGAGTGATTGCCATCGCTGTTTATATGTGTTTGTAAACTACAGGTTTTTGCACTAATTTCATAAACACAATCATGTGGAGTGGGTGAGAATAGTATGAGAGTTTATGTACGGGTGTTTTCGTTTCACTCTGGCCATTGACGGTGAGAAACATAGCCTGAGGCTGCGCTACAATGTACAGACCATGGATCACAACCGTATGTGTACGTGTGTGTCTAAGAGGTTTTGTTTCCCAGGATGGTGGCAATGAAAGGCAGATCCCCTGCCTGAGGCTACCACATTGCATTGCTGTGGGGACGTGATTTGAAAAAAAGGAGAAAAAAAATTCTTCAGAACCACTTTTCATTAAAGACTTTTTTTCTAGACTGCGTTGATTTGTTTGTAAATATTGTAAAGTGCAAGACTGTAACGTACTTATATCAACCATACCCATAAATGATTTTGGTTTAGCTAATTTAATTATTTAGTATTTGTATAAAAAAGTTACAGTAGAGGAAAACACAGAAACGAAGGAGATATCTAAAACATTTCAGGGTGAAGCTCCAATTCTTTCTTGATTCTTTCCTCCACCAAAAGGGAAAGTTGGGATGGGCAGCCTGGCAGGTTGTAGCTGACGAACACCTGCTTCTTTGTCCGCTTTGCTGTGGAGACAAAACATCAACAATTTTGGTCTGTGAAAACCACATGACAAGACGAAAAAATACCTGTCTTAACAGACACACTAAAGCTTTTGCCCTTGAATATCCCTAGCATGTACACACCCAGAGATAGATCTACTCTCTGGTCAGTCAACACTGCAGTGTATGCAACTCTCCAAAAAAGCAGATCTCCCTTGACTAATTTTCAGCCAATGCTTAATTAGCACAAAACCCATGAGGAAAAGGATGGTTTCCCGTTAGTGGTTTAACTTAGTAGTCCCATAAGGCAATATTATACAGCAGCAACAAGCAAGTTGATGTGCTTCTCAACAAGACACAAGCATTGGCTTACTCTTCAATGTTAACAAATTAAAACGGTTCACACCAACTTACTCAGCCTTTGTGCGAGTGTGCTAGATGAAGGGTCTGAAGGATCACCCATCATCAGAGTAGAGAGTGGTGTGGAATCCTGGAGACAAAACCAATGCATTAACGTTTTACTATTAGGCCACACCAATAAAATTAGTTGGTTCTCGGATTCGCCGCTTGAAAAAAATGCAAAATGAAATAAAAATAAAATTGAATTCGAACTCACACGAACATAAAAAACACCGTGGCTGATAGCTATAATACTGGAAAAAAAAGAGCATGCTGCGTTCACGTGACGTCGAAAAACAAATCGCGAAAAGAGACATGACATGCTAGGTTTTTGACGTTCTAATGCCCTGTGATGAACTGTGACAAAATGAGTTTGAACGTAGGCTACAGGAGGTAGTCGACATTATATGTCATACCTCAATTCCACAGCCAGCCTGCTTGGTGCTTAGATTCACAAACTCTTAAATAAATGACAAACCGTCAAACCTTTACATAACATAGAATGACAGAATTATGAATTTTTGTACATTGCCTAAAACCTGCATGACGAAAAGTGTGCTGTGAGGTGTGAAAGTTAAGTTTATAAATTAGACCACATTTAGTTTTTCCTAATCACATGAGTAAATGTCTTTAATGAACATTAACTGCCCACAGTACCCACAGTATTTGTATTTTATTGGTATTTTGAGTAACTGTAGTATATGTTGTGTGTGATTTTTTAAGCTGCTGGGACCTTGAATTTCCCCTTGGGGATCAATAAAGTATCTATGTATCTATCTAACTGTGAATGCGCTAATTTACCTTCAGAACATTTTTTTATTTTTATTTTGCTCGCTCGCTCCATATTTTTCCTGAAAAAATCCGAGAACCAACTAATTTTATTGGTGTGGCCTTAACACAAGAAATGTTCTTTAACCAGATCCATCGCCTGATAAATATTTGTCTTTTTGCACTGTAGTTGCCCTTGCTGATATGACATATAGGTCCCAAAATTACTGTGCCACCCTTGAATAACACGTAATTATTACTGCATGAATAACTTGTGAACAATATGAACACATGGTGCATTAGGCCTACGTTGTAGTAATGTTATATTCTAGACTGTATATAATGAGAGCCGAGATTTATTTTCCCACTTTACTTCTCTAGAACAGAGGGAAGCGTTCTGAAAGGGGAGCTAGTCTAGAATGCAATCTGTCAAGGCTTTCAAACTTAAAAAACAGTACACTTCCGGTGTACCCGATGCCTCTTCTTCAATGCACTAAGAGCAGGCTAGCCGAATTCTCCGTTTCGGCTTAATACATCAATCTAACGTTAAGTTTACAAGTGTGGTGGTAAAACCACTGTTTGCTTCTTCCTTTAGAACAGCCCAAATATGCTTGAAGCTAACGTATACGTTTAAAAAGAAAACAACAATGACCAAGCTATTTTCACTTCAGATCTAGTAGTTGACATTGCCGTTTAGATAGCATAGGCTACTCACAAATCTGCTGCACATGGACACAGCGAGGTTGGAAAGGACAGGAGTCGTGCCCACCCAGAGGAAGAAGCCGTCATTTAGTTTCATCACATGGAAATGCACAACCTGCTCCATCAGTTTCTCGCTGAAGTTGTGCACTGAGATACTGCTCTCAGTTAAGCCTGAAGCACCCTCGCCGTTTACAATGGTACTCATTATCGCATTTTACATAGAGCTAAAATATATATATATATATTGATTTTAGGGTTTGGTAAAACTCATCTCACGTAATTATGTCTATCATAGTCACTATAACACGTTTCTTTTAATACATCTTAACCCATATTCTTCTTCTTTCACTTACTTCCTAATTGTTGCTGATGTGTACATGTACTTTGCGCCATCATGTGGCTAGGAGGAGGGGGAAGGATTAGACATGTTTGCACCAGTTTTAGGCTTCTAGACAGCAATATGTTAGATTTTCACCAGATTTTGGAACATAAATAGTACATTTGCCATGATGTTTAGATATAAATGATAGAAGATACACAGTTAAGTTTTGTACCCATACACTGTGGATGTTTTTTTTTGTTGTTGTTTTAAATTGAGGCATCTCTACTGCATCACATCTGCTGGATTATTGCAAAGAACTGCACTTTGGTGCTGTACATGGCCTAAAGAAGATTTGCTGCTCTGAACTGATGCTCTGGGAATGTAGCTTATAGAAAAACGACTATTTCTACATTTACCAATAAATAAGTTAATGAAAAAGCTATAAAATCAGAATTTAGAACATACAGCTTACATACACTGCTTAGAAATCTAGTTAAACCAGAGACAGTTCTAAACTATCTTTGGTCAAACTAGTGGCCTAGCATGTAGTGAAGCTACTGCCTAACACTGCTCATATAATGATGGTAGTAGTCTTTGCTGTGCTGCTTGTGCAGTGTCAGGTAGGCCCGACAGGTGCTGTAAGTAACCTATTTTTATTATTGCTATGAATAACATTGCAAATGTATTTTCTGGATCACCGACACTGACATTTTTTATTTGGAAAAAATTATTCAGTTTTTCTTGAAAAGTGGTAAAAATGTGAGATTTATTCAGTCAGTGTTTTCAAAAAGTTCATTGGCTTTATTCCAAAATGTGTAGGGCATATTTAATTCTATTGAAATTTCCAGAACAAACCTACATCCTCACCTACTCCCAATTTGTGTGTACAACTGCAGGTTTTTATTGTTCCATCCAAAAATATTATCTTGCCATCAAGATTATTACAAAAATACTAAGTTAGACCAATTAAACGACACATGTATTTAGTGTCCAATAGCACCTTAGCAATACTGCAACGGCTTAGCACTGCAGCAGTCTTCAGGTGCATTGTGCCCTTTGATGGTGACAGATTCTGTGACCTAGGCTCTTACTTAAGCAGGAATTCTTCCACTAATTTGTTGAACTCGGCAGAAAAGCGCAGGTGCAGGTTGTGCTTCCCCTCTGTCATCACATGCAGCCTACGAGCAGAGAAAACACAACGGCAGCGGTCAGCGATCTCATCAAACACAAAACTGGTGATGACTAATGTGACCTCTACTGAAGGATTAGTCTCATGAATGTCCACGTATCAGCAGGAGGTGGGCTGGCTTATCCCTGAATGTGTGTGTGTGTCAGAGGCAAAATATAGCTATGGACGTTTGAAAGTATTTGCGTCCAAGTAACGTTAATTCACTGGCTTTCTCAGAGCACATGCTATGACTTTAGGAGCAATTTTGGTCAGCAGTGGCATAGTACTCTAAAAATGGCAAAAAAATAACCCTCCACAAATTCCTACAAGCTGAAAGCTCACAGCCTGTTTCTGCTTATCAGCGACCACACAAGGGCTCTGTTTATAATCATGACATTTATCCACTTTGCAGTTCTCCAAAAGACAACAGTCCAGTCTAGTTCTTGATATTCTGATATTAAAAGTGAAATACAGGCTTCATTCATATAAACCCACTAAGACTGTAGAATAGTGTGCTGTTTGCAAGCATGTATGGCTCACCGGGCATTGGCAATGTGCTGCAACAGAAATTGGGGATGGAAAGAAGGAACCATAGGATCCTTCTGGCCATGGATCACTAATGTGGGACATTGTATCTGATGTAACAATTCTATGCAGATACTGCCTAGAGAGAGAGAGAGAGAGAGAGAGAGAGAGAGAGAGAGACTCAATTAAGCAGAAGTAAAGGGCCAACGGAGCACAATAGGTGATCAAACAGAATTAACTAGAACTAGAAGTTGTAGTTATATGTTATTCCTTTATCATCACAGGATGTTGAATACCAGTATACTCACCCTGGGGATTGTGGGTAAACTGGCTGATGCCATCCACCCAAGCACCCCAAGTGTTTCTGAAGTATTCCGCTCCATACATCTCCTCCATTGGCTTCCGCATGCGCTCACTCCAACGTGATACATCTCGTACTGCTGCTCACACACACAGAAAGGTAGAAAGAAAGATTCAATAATTAATTCTTGAAGGAAATGTTTGTATTTTTCCATTTCTACCCACGGTACTTTCTCTCACTTCCCGACTACGCCTCTTGAATACTTCACTCACAGTTGTAGATGGCGAGGTCCTCCCGGGAGACATAGGCATTGGACCCCCAGACTACTAGCTTCCTGATGTTAGCAGGGCTAAGACCTGCAGCAATCAGGGCTGTGATGCCTCCATCACTCCAGCCTAACAATGAAAAATGGCCAAAGCCCAAGGCCTTATGATAACAAATGAAATGAGTAAGGGTAAAAATGTATGAGTTAGGTGAGAGTCAAGTAAGTCCAGACCAAGTCACACACAAAACAATGAATTGTGTAATATTCCTATAAATGATAAGATCAGAATCCCCAAAGACTAAGCTAGCACAAATCAACTTTGGGATAAGATCAAAGAATCTTAGAGTAACAAAACATTTGTAATAGGCAGACAGGAAACTGCATCAGCTCACTACCTGACCTGCATCAGTTGAAGACCGTCTTGAGCATCTCTGTGGAAGAAGTCAGAGGGAAAGTCTCTGTTTGGGGGTCGTGATCTGCCGTAACCTCTTGGGTCAAAAGCCACAACGGTAAAACGTTTCTTATCCAAACTCTTCAGCTGTGGCCCAAAGTCTGTCTCTCCACTTCCTGTTCCAACAGGACATATCATAAGACTTAAACCAGACCCACTCGGCAGTGATATCACCAAAAGGTCACTGAAACTTTAACATGGTGTTTTGAAATAATCTCTGCTTTTGAACTTCGTGGTCTGGAGATGCAGAGGTTTTTGCCTTTTGCTGCTTGGCTTTTATGATTTGAATTACCGTATTTTCCGCACTATAAGGCGCACCAGATTATAAGGCGCACCTTCAACGAATGGCCTATTTTACAACTTTTTTCATATGTAAGGCACACCGCATTATAAGGCGCATATTAAAGAAGCTACAGTAGTGGCTGGGGTTGCGTTATGCATCCACTAGATGGAGCTGCGCTTAAGGGAATGTCAGAGCCGTATATAGAGAGAGTTCAGCCAACTTAATGGGCAGTTGGGCACCATGTTGCAATGCAAGTCTATGGGGCAAAGTGGCAGTAAGTATTTGAATGTTTAATTTTGCCACGTTTATTTTCATAAATGTCATCACCAGCAGCCAGTAACACGAAAATCAGTATAACAAAACATATCTGTGTGTGTTCACTTCCCATAAATGAAAAAAATATGTACTAAAGTGGCCATAACGTTTACAATCTCAGTAGTTTTAGATTCATGACGGCGAGACTAGCCGCTTTTACGTCAGGAGAGTAGGATACGTTTTCATTTGCTCTCATGCTTCGATCAAACATAACATTTTATTTATACAACAAGAAATCTCATTATGCCAACTACACCCATTTATTCTGTGTACATGTTCAAGAAAATCATTTGCTTCTTACATCCTGATGAAAATAGCCTGTGATCACTTTCACTCATGCATGTAACTGGAGCGCAGCCCATTTGTCTATTAGCAAGCTAACTAAACTACCTCAAACTAACCACACATTTCATATTTTATATAGCGATCAGTATTAACACGTAACACGCTTTCTTCTGTATATTTTGTCTCTAAAGAACATTGTAATTACAGACTATTTGTCTTCTTCACTTAAACTATTATGCTCCAGTAGGCTAATGTAAAGTGTTATCATAGCCTATTACACACAAACAAAAAGCTGTTAGCCTAGTCTTTATACTAATGGAAAAGAATGCAAAGAGAGACGTAATTTAGCTAACCTTTGCCTGTTTAAAAAAAAATTATTAATTTTCATAGCTTTATGGAACAAGGAACATGGAGTGGATGTTTTGCCAACATCAATGTGGAGGACAATATCCTTGCAAGCAATTTTACTGTACACATGTTTCTACAAACAAAAAGGAATGCCACCTGATGTACATTTCTGAACAACAACCTAAACCTTTTTTTGTGTCGTTTTGTTTTAATCTAGGCTAATTGTCACCAGAGCCTCTAACACTCTCACCTAAGGCTCCAGGCATGAGCAACAGGGCATGGTCTCCAACTCCAGTCTGCTGGTAGTGCAGCTCCACCCCATTCACAGACTTCTTCCCTGCCTGCACTGCAATGCTGTGGAGTGTGGATACACACAATTAAAAGCCATTCATCTGTTCGGCTTCTTTCACACAAAAGTAGCTGTCCTGTCAGACAAATTTTTAAGCAATGCTAACATCTCCTGACTGCAAGCGACATTGCGGTTATTGTTGCATATCAGATGATAGTAGTGGCGAGTGCGTAAACTATTGCGCCCCCACGTGTTCATCCACATTGCAGCCAGAAAACAGAGGTGGGTATTTCGGAACATATTTTGACACAAATGGAGCAACTCATTTTGCGACAACCTTGTTAACCACCGTCAAGCGCTTTCGACGCGCATTGGCGCGCCACTTTTAGATCCTACGGCTTTTACAAAGTCAAAATTGTGACCATTCAACATTGCTGCTGTGTGTTTACTATACTCTTTGCAACGGGAAATCCTTTACCAGTAACATGCGCCTTTAAAACTCTGTGTAGCATTTTGAAGCGTCCGTAGTCCCCGTCTCCAGACAAACACCATACTGAATAGAGAGTTCGAGATCACCTTTTCCAGTCGTGGTAGTTATCTCTCCGCACGTAATATGAGAGAGCTGAAATAATTAACACACGGAGTGACTGTGACTACACAAGTTAAATTCCAGGTAAAATGTTGCCAGCTGCGAAAGTGCGGAAGTTAATCTTGCACTGGCTGCACTGTAGGCAGGAATCCTTCAGGGTGGTACTGCAACGAGAGGACGCTCCCGAGCAAGTGAATTAGTTAAATGCTAGCATGTTACACAGAAAGCGGCCCATGCCATGAAAATCAGAAAGGACATGAGTGACTTTTTATTTCATTTCTAGTGGAAAATCTATACTCAGGTAGCTACTACCACAACGTACATTAAGAAAGTAAGTCGTCAACTGTGACAACAACGAGTTTTAGCCGCTTAGCTCCATAGACCACAATTCATTTTTCACTTGCTCAACAGCAATACTAGCGGAATTTCAACAGATTGCAGGCAGTTAGTAGAGAGTGGACCGGTTCTCCGTAAAGGGCTCTGACCGAGCTGAACGCAGAGGCGGGTCTGGGCGGTGGGCGTATTGAATATGTGAAATTTCAGATATTTATGTCACAATTTAATAAATAAATATAAATTTTAAATGTAATCTTTAAATAATTATTTCTGAATTTCTACATATAGGCTCCCAGCTGCGTTGTGTTTAAAATTATGGGTCCAAAAGGTACTGGGCTGTAGGCACCTGTACTTTTTTGGAGCCTGAAGAAATGAGAATCTTCACAGACACATACTAGACTGTATCTGTTCATATAATTAATATGGGTCCAGCTGTGAGAATTTTGTAGGTCTGTGTATTGATCACTTAGCAATTCAGTGCATTTACCAGCACACACACACTTACACAGACAGAGAGACTTGAGGCCTATCTAACAGCAAGACTGGGATTTCCCCATCTGTCCCTGTGCTCCAGTCAAATACTGTAGGTGTTTGTGGTCACAGAGCACATGCAATGAGTTGTACACATGCACATGCGAATTGCGCACACACACACAGCTATGAGGCCAATGCACTTTCGGTCTAGTTGGTGCACCACCCATAGCTAAAGGGTGGGAGTAGGGGGCACAGCAAGGCAGGCCCCTTGCACCACCTGTGGGTCTACCGATGGTCACCTGTCTTGTAGGTAGGTGCATGTGTATAGGCTATCAGGATATTTTGACACTCTTTTCTATTATAAAACACATTAAAGCTTCAGACTGAATATCAAGCAACTGGAAATTCAAAGGTTTCTTGAGGGTTCTTATATGGACTGTGTGTGTGTGTTGTGTCTGTCTATATGCCTCTTTCTCTTCCCCTTCCTAAATAGGATATGGTAAAACGCTGGACTGCACTTGGTTTCAATAACACTCAGTCGACACAGATCAATACACACATACACACACACTCCCAGAAGTGTCCTTATACTCACTCACACAAACACACATTTTGTACTAGATGACTCACACACAGAGATATTCTCTTAATGTAGATGCCTCTCACACACTCTCTCTCTCTCTCAATCTTGATCTTTTCACCTAAACATAAAACATTACACAGAGCTTGCACACAATGTGACTAAGATGCTGATGCAATTTGTCAGCAGTTTGGTTATCTCTCAGAAGTTAAGCACTGAAATATCTTAAAAGGCAGTATACTTTATTAAAGTTTTGACTACTTTGAAGAACTGTCTTTACCATACATCACAATAAGAATTATTTTTCTTGATGGCCAAATGAGATATACTTTAAATAGCTTTTAAGTAAGTAAGTAATGCCTTTTCGATCCAAGCCCATTGTTAGCACAGGAATTACTTGTATTTGCATATGGTCCTGTATGTATATACAATATGGATTTTGTGTCTTTTTCCCTCAGATTCACATACATTGAAATACATTGAAATACTTTCTTGTGTGTGTGTGCATGCAAATGGGAGCTATACTCTTGTGGGGGTTTTGTGGGGGCGTCCCAGCGTTCGGCACATCATATGAGATTTTGCATGCATGTGTGGTTGTGTGTACGTCTGTTTTTGAACAGGGACAGGGGATTTACTGGGATCACATGAAAATCATTTTCTGTGTTCTTTTGTGAGTGAAATGTAAGTGAGTTTGAAGAAGATTAGCAGACTTTGACATGTACCTGGTCTGTATCTGTAGCCTATATGTGTGGAGAAGTGGGGACCAGTGTGAGAAATCAAATACTATAAACAGAATGCTCAAGGCCTTGGAAATTTTGAACTTCACGAGAAATTAAAAGAGCAGATGCGCATTATTCTTACCTAAAGACCTAAAATCACTTAATTACATAAATGCTGACCAAAATCTAGTTTTTAAAACAAGGTAAACCATAAAAAGTGTCTTATATGGTATGTTTTATGATATCTAATCATTTGACCTTTGCTGACCTCCCTACAGGAACACACCTGAAATATCGTTAGCCTCATAGCATAATTGCCTAAGTCATTTTCTGGCCAAATTGAGATTTATGCCTAAACTTACTCTCCTACCACTGCTGCATCATCCTGCATCTCTGCCCATGTCTTTGGCCAATCACAACGCTTATTAGAAGCCAAAAACACTATCTGCCTAAGTCATAACTTTACGGGTTACTGGTGGGAAAGGAAAACCGTGGTTAGAGGTTGAAGTTGTCTAAGGTTAGACATCAAGTAAAAACTTGGTTAAGGTTGACAAGTTACTCATCTTGGTTATATTTAGGAGAGTAAAACATTTTTGGTTATGCTATGGTTGCATTTATATGTAAGAGAAAAAATGCCTAAGTCATGGCATTATCTGCCTAAGTCAGTTTTCTTTGTTAGGTAATTGATGATGGGTATTTTTCTTTTTGCATTCTTGTTCACTCATTTGGTTGAATGTAGTGTTACAATTTCAATAAGATGCACAAATGTGTTTTTTTTAAAATATGTTTTTTCTTGTTTTCCAAAAACACTGAAAAATGACTTAGGCAATTATGCTATGAGGCTAACGAATACAGCTTCTCACATAGACAGATGTCCTCTTTTGCACAAAAAACACACTCACCCACCTGTGCATTCACACACACACACACACACACAAGTATACACAACCAAACATTGAGCTTCCTTTTGGAGAGAAGATTTGATTAAGGCCTGTACTGTTTGTGGCCTTGGGGCCCAGAGTTCCGACTCTTTTAGCAACATTGGTCTTCCGGTACTTCTTTCAGTTAAACAAACCTGTCTGCATCTGTTCAGATGTGTGTGTTTGTGTGTAAATGTGTGTGAGTGTATACTGTTGTTGGGTAGAAAGATCTGCCAACTGTGTCTCAAAGCCTTGATTGGTGGGATGGATAGGTAAGAGTCAGTCTGATTGGTTGTTAGTTCCTTACACATACACACACACATGCACATAGACGCACAAGCATACATGTGTGTATACATATACATATCCATACACTAGACACATAGAATGCTTGTCTACTCACCTAGTCTTTACCTGATTAGGTAATAGTTACTGCATGTGTGTGTGTGTGTGCAAGAATGTGAGTGTTAGTTTGTGTACCTGCTCCAGTTGTAACCAATAATGTGTACATTGGCAATATAGTGTAATGTCCTATGTGTAAATGCATGCCTTATGGACAGGTAATAATTTTCATCAAGTTGTGTATAAATGCAGATGTAATATGTGATTTGTATGTTAAATTTTTGTCTATAAGTGTGTTAGAAAACATCTAGGTCAGTTAAGTCTATCCTGTGCTGGTTTGTTGCTTAGTTTAGGACAGGTGAGGACATTTATTGTGTTTTGACAACAATGTGACATATGACATTTCTGTCTCAAAGAATTTGAAAAGTGACATTACTGAAAATTGAAAGTTCTCAACTCTCGCACCGAACAGAAAGCATTACACAATGAAATTCTGTCCCACCTCACACTACAAGAGAAAGTCTCATGTCTGCCTTTCTGAGAGCCACTGGCCGAGAGTTTGAATAAGACATGTGTGTTGTGATTCCGGTGGTATATATCCGGGGAAGCTTCGAGCATGTACATATGATAAAGACTTCATGTACGTGCTGCAGGTATAGTACCTTACCAATCTCATTCACACCTTACTTATTTTCAACTTTAACCAGTTCTTTGGTTTTTTATGTTCTCTAATGACTGTTTCTTACTTTCCTATGGATTGCCATCATTATTATGGCCAATATGGCAGCAGTGCACACATTGGAAACTAATGAGAATATCAAGAGAATCAGGTTGAGATGATGATATGGCAATGAATCTGAAAGGTGGAAGGCATGCACACACACACACACACACACAAATATCGGCTACCTTGACGTGTGTGTGAGGTGTCTGTCCGTGAGTGCTGATCCATGAACCATTGGCCGATACTTGGGTTAACACCATACCAGGTGTTAATCCTGGGCTTAACTGTAACCCAAACCATTTCCAGTTAACCTTGTCCAGTCACATCTGTGCTACAGTTTCAGTTGAAGTTTACTGGTGTAAATGCACTTTTGAACTATTATTAGTGAGTCAGCAAATGCCACTATCCATGCTGTGTGTGTGTGTGTGTGTGTGTGTGTGTAACTAATGCTGAGTAATGTTCCAGTCTCCAGGGATTTGTTCAGTCAGAACAGAAGGCTATCAGCTGTCAGGTGCATTGGGGTGTGTAGGAACATGTTTCAAGACATAAAGAGTTTTTGTGTATTGCAACTTTAACCAGATATACCACATAATGTTACATAATATGACATTACTGCCTGTGCAATCTGAGTAAAATAGAATGTCCATTCTCTTCTCAAGCATGTTTTGACCTGCCAGTCTTGCCTCTGAGTTATACATCCTTCTAAAACTAAATGGTTTAAGTAGGGTAAGGTTATCCCCAAATATTGTGTGCAGTTAAGCAGAGAGTAGAAGTCATTCATATTTTCTCCTAATAAGCATTAAATAAATAAATGAATGAAAGAATGAAAATAAATAAATGACCATATAGATTTGCTAGACTGATGGATAGAGGTCACTTTCATCCATATAATATACATATAACTTGTGTCTTTTATTTTATTATTGCTTGTATGATACTAATGACAAATAGGCAGTGTCACTTCTGTGGTGTGTATCAGTATGGGACAAATCACCACCTTTTCACAATGCAAATGCTTGTAATTGACATGAGCCTGCCATCTAATGTGGTCTAAGGTGTGTAACATATATGTAATATCATGTACTTGTTGTAATGTATATCACATCCTTGTATTGTATGTAATGTATGTTTAAATGTCCATACATCTACATATATGTACATCGTTTTCATCGTTTACATAAACCACCTCTGGAGCGTAAATTATAGCCAACAGGAATTTTTATCTCCCAATTAGTTTTAAATGAGTAATTTCAGGTGATGTGGGGAAAATTATTTTTGTTTCTTACCTAAGCAGCATTTATCACCAAAAATTAAATTGCCCCTATAAATATGAATCAAAGTTTATCAAGAGGTTGAATTAGTGACTCTTCATGGCAAATTGGATGTGGTAATGACTGTCTTGAAAACCCTTGTGTTATTCCGTCACAACTTTTTGGTTGGATTATCTCAATGTCTAAGGCACACACAATTTAGTAGAGTAATGCCTGAAGGTAGAAGACAGCTGAGGCCCAGGAAATATTGTGAATGAAATAAAATGTTAATTAATAATTCAATCATAATTTTTGGAAGTTGGATTACTCTATGAAGACACACTCTAAAGACACACATAGGCACACTATATCTATGAAAGAAAATTTTGGGTCCCCCAAACATTGATTCTAACTTTAAAATGTTCCTTCACGTGAATTTCACACACTTGACCCTCGCACCCACAGGGAGTTCTGCCTTACCATGGTCAACATGCTACATATCCTACCAAGCATTTCGACTAGCTATCCTTTCAACATTTGTCAACATGCTGTGCACTAAATCGATTTAAAAGAATGCCCCCCTTTCTTATAAATAACAAAACATACTCTCCACTTTCCGCTTGCACGCGTGGGCCGTGGGACACTATAGGGCTTCCCCTAGTGTTTACGGGACGCTCGCGCTCCGCTGTAGTAGGTGCTCCTCTTCAAAAGGTTTCAGCGTGAGTTCCGGTGACGCCCCGCCCATCCCAGGGAAAGTTATTTAGTCTGACAGAATGAAAGACAAGGTGATTGATAAGAGATTGACGGCTGAATGAGAAAATTATATACTGGTCGAGACTTGGGAGCGAAACAGAGTGGGAGCAAACGAAAGATATCGAAACAGGGAGAGTTTTGTGAGTGATTGATTCCACAACCCCAGCGGCTGTAGTTTCAGAGGTAAGGTTTTGCGTTTTTATTGTAATTTAGCGAATTGATTTGAAATGTTTGTATTTCTCAAAATGACTAATATGCGAAGTAGTCTATATAGCCTAACTCGTGTTGCCATCATGAGACCTGTTAGAAAGACATTTTGTTTTCTTGGTTGGCTTTCTATGGCCTTCGCGGCTATGTATTTAATTCCTCGCTATGTGTCAGATGAACATGGATGGAGAGCGCATGGTGTCCGGTAACGGAAAACTCCGCCAGTGGTTGATTGAGCAGGTGGACACAAGCAAATACCCCGGACTCGTGTGGGAGAATGATGAAAAGAGCATCTTCCGCATCCCTTGGAAGCACGCGGGCAAACAGGATTATAATCGCGAGGAAGATGCGGCACTCTTTAAGGTAGATTAAATAATGGCAATACGAGTTCACATTCTTGCAGTTGCAGACTCATGCTTTACACTATCCGATTCGGATACCACAGGCCTGGGCTGTTTTCAAGGGCAAGTACCGGGAAGGCATTGACAAACCGGACCCACCCACGTGGAAGACGCGCCTCCGTTGTGCGCTCAATAAGAGTACCGACTTCGAGGAGATAGTAGAGCGCAGCCAGTTAGACATCTCTGACCCCTATAAAGTTTACCGGATCATACCAGAGGATGCGAAGAAAGGCAAGTTTTTTTTTTTTTTTTCCTCGTCATTGATACACACAATTATTTGACTTCAGCGTCTATTATTATTATTATTATTAGTAGTAGTAGTAGTAGTAGATTGATGCACTTACCTAATGGCACTTACTTTGGCTCTCTATACCTTTTTAACTGTCAGGATCCAGACCTCTAGTGGAAACAGCAGGTCACTTAACATCTCCACATAACCCCCTGCACCCTACATACGCTCCTCCTCAGAACCAGGTTCTGTCTTATAATATTCTATGCTCTTTGCCTCTCATACATGATTGCACAGTAGTCTCTGTGTTAGTGCCCATAACTGTGCAGTGACAAAATCTTGTGTTCCTGATTGGTTGTAGGTGTATAACTACTTGTCGGCCCCCGAGTATGGCTGGCGAGGCCATCAGTACGATGAGTCTCTTCATCCTGATTACAGCAATTCACCATACAGCCCTACACACATGGGCTTGGAAAATGGTGAGTGTATTTATGTATGGGCATTTGGTGGATTTGTCAGATGTGCGTGTGTGCTTTGAAGTTTATTTGCAGAACGTGATATTGCATGATGGGTTTTGTGTGCAAGGATTGACTGGTTGTGTTAGCAGCACATGTTTTAAATTTTGTATTATACTTTGTGCACGTTTTGTATTTTGTATTATACTGAAATGCTGTTCATTGAAATACGTATGGTACATGACTGTATCTTGTATCTTGATTGTATGCAGGTTACCAGATCAGTGGTTCATTCTTCAGCTGCAACCCCTCTGAAGTGCCTGCCACACCCTTCAGCTTTTCTCAGCCTGGCTTCAGAACAGCAGAGGCCACATCAGGTACGCACACCCACACAAACACACACATGTAGGTGAACACTTGCGTTTTAATTCTTTTGAGTACTAACTAATCTATGTAAACGTCTGTGTTACAGACCAGCGACTATTTGTGTGCGTGTTCTCTGGCGGGAGCCTGGTTTCAGAAGTAACTGTACTGAGACCTGAGGGGTGTATCCTGACGCCGCACGGACATGCTTTCCAGCCAACCAGCGGCCCAGAGGAGGTGCCTCTTCCACAGAAGGCAGGGGTTGAGGGTGGCGTCCACCTGTGGGTGGGATCTGGTGGGCTGTATGCCCGGCCCTTCGGTTCCGGCAAAGTCTTCTGGGAAGGGGGGCACGCTCTTTACAGAGACAAACCAGGCAAACTGGAGAGAGATCAGACCAGCAAACTCATAGACTTGCACACCTTACTCACAGGTACACACACTCACACACACATACACGATAGAACGTTGATCAAATTAAGACACCACAGGAGACCTCCCATTGACTCATTGCTGTGTGTTCCTGCTTTCTTGAGAAGTGTCAGACCTCTGAATTCTCATTAGTCCCATTTGCATAACCACATGAGTGGACGTTTTACAAGAACGAGGGAGTCAGAAGTAGAAGCGGACAGAGGGCCCGATAGGGAGACGCAAAAGAGGGAAGTAGAGACTCAGAGTGCAAATAAAAACAATCCCCTACTTACTCACTCTTTCTTGACAGCACTCTCTTCTCTTATGTTATTTATGATCTGTTCCTTGACTTATAAGCATGGGTAGAACGTGTAGGGCAAACACTGCGTCAGGTAGAGTCTCACACCTTAATTAGAGTCAAGGAACCTCCAATGCCGGTGTGCAAAGGCAAACTGACAAAAGTGCTCTGCAGTTCTGTTGCAATGTTAAGTGGAGGCCTGTATTGCCAAAAGTATTATTCAGTAATGATCTCCATTCTACATCTTTTTATGCACCCCTCCTTTTCTCAGAGCTGCAAGGGTTCTCTCTGCATTCTCATCCTCTGCCGCGACTCCAAGTTCTCTTGTCGTTTGGAGATGACATAGAAGCAGAGGTGCAAAGGAGGACCCTCACAGTGCAGGTACACCCCCCCCACACACACACACACAGCCACACACACACACACAGTATTGGACTGCTGTCATTGAATGTGTATGTGTGTGTGTGTTTCAGGTGGAACCCCTGTTTGTTAGGCAACTACTCTGCCTGTTTCAGTCTGGAGGAAACTACATAAGGGCCCATGACTTCCATTCACACACACATCCTCACAGCCTGGCACACACACAAAATGAGCTCTCACCATCCAGCACACAGGACTATGCCAGGATTGTCACACATCCACATGGAAATGCCTTACCAGAGTGACCTCTCTGTGTGTGTGTGTGTGTGTGTATTTTTGAATGTGTTTAAGCTTTATGGTTTTGTACTGTCTGTTTTTGTATACGAAAGCCATGAGTGGGATAGTCTACTTGTGGTAATTTGAGGTGGAGTTTGAGCACCTGCAACCCCTAACACAAAGCACTGAATACCTGTGGCAATAATCCTGTGGGGCTGGTTTGTAAAGGACGCAGCTGTGTGTAGCTGTCTAATACAAGAACGGAAGGTTCTCAGAAAGTGTTAACCATAGACTGCATATAAACAGTAGTAACTCTCCACAAATGAGAGAAATAAAAACATTTATGTTTCATAGAGGCACAACACTGACGCCAATGATTATACTGACCAATGACCTTTTCCCATCCATCATCAGAGCCAATCATAAACATGTGTAAAACGAGCAGTCTAAAGCAACACTGCCTTCTTTAATGACCATTCAATTTTTAAAGACATCTGAGCAGCTCCAATTGTGTACATCGTCTGTGTTTAAGTGTATTTTTATTCATATGTATCCCAAAATTATATGACTTCAATTTGCACTGGCATTATACCTGTGTATATTATTAGTCTGGTCTGTATTCATCTGTGAGTTCATGTGTGAGTATGTGTTGACTGTACGCTTCATGAGGGCTTCTGTACTCATACAAGTGAGGCTGTACATGTAAGTGTTTGTGAGTGAGTGCTTATTGACAAGAATGTGACGAGGCGCGTGTGGTAAGTGTGGTTAGATGTTTTGTGAGCAGGAAGTATGGTTCAAAGACTGCTATAGGGGAACATGAAGAGAACACGCACACACACACACACAGAAATACATATGACATCACAGGGGAAGGAAAACTCCAGTGACTCTGTCTAACGTGTCATTCGGCCCACACACACACATTCATGCATTACAGTAATTAAAATGAGGACTGTCAGAAAGATGACTTGATGGCACTTTAATGTGACAAGACTGACATTTAAAGGACAGTGTGGGGACGTTTACAAGTGAGTTTTACACAAACTGTAGTGGTTAATCATTGAGAAGCAACGTGATTATAGTTTTCTCTGTTGTATGAGGCAGGTATATGAGGCACAGGTGCAATAGGACACGTGTCTCTGTAATGTGTGTGTGTGTGTGTGCTCATCTCTTCACAGGATGAGAAGAGGCCGGCTGGAAACAGCTGAGCTGCAGGAGCATACTGCTTTTGAACTTGTTCAACAACTCCTCTAGCAGTCTGAAAGAAAGAGAAAAAGAAAGAGAGAGGGGAAGATGAGCAGCAGAAGCAGACAGAGCGAGACAGAAGAAAAGAAAACTATGAGAGGGACGAAATATTTAAAGTCATATCCATGAATTAAATGTAGGCTGGCCTTGTAGATGTTAATGCTCCATCACAACTCAAAAAAAAAATAACAAAATAAAAAAAAAGTTTTATTGATGCATTGACAACTCTGCATGATCATATAGCTTCAACCGTGATCGAGAGACGGAGGGGAAAGTAAATGGCTAGCAGGTCTTTTGTGCAAGTAAGCATGTATGTGTGTGTGTGTTTGTGTGTGTGCGCGTGCATCAGCTTACTTTTTGTCAGCTCCGCTGTGTAGTTGTGGGAGAGACTCGAGTGCCTGTTTAAAGCTGCCACTTGAAGAGATTAAACAAACAAAAATAAATGACTGAACATCCAGCGTCATCAGCTTCCACTGGTTATGTATTAAAGGAACACACGTCAACATTTTGGGAAATTGGTGTGTTTGGAGTCAGATAAGGGGCCAAATACAATTATCTTCTCTGTGTGAGCAATGCCACAGTCAACCAATTTCGAGAAAACGGTTGTGTTGTGTTGTGAAGTGACATACCGACTCTCCGATGTTAGGTAAACAGATATGGCATCACTCAAGGCACAAATCTCCAACCGAGCCTACATACATACACAGAAAACACACATACAAAAAACAATAGACATGAAAAAAAAAAACATTGCTACCACACAATACTTGTATGTGGTATTGAGGTTGCATGCGTGTTAAACACACACATATTCGCAACATGTGACTGTGTGTATACCTGAAGGTGGGTGTGTGTGTGTGTACCTGATGGGGTATGTGTGTGTGTGTGTGTGTGTGTGTGTGTGTGTGTGTGTGTGTGTGT
>JAGFZM010000205.1:148282-160984 GCA_017657215.1 Limnothrissa miodon
TGTGTGTGTGTGTGTGTGTGTGTGTGTGTGTGTGTGTGTGTGTGTGTACCTGAAGTGCTCCGTTTTTGCTAAAAGATGACACACACTGCATGAGGCGGCTCATCTCCTCTGCAACCGCTTCAATGATGCAGGACAGAACACGGGGGACAAGGTCCTTGGAAATGGAGAATACCTGAGAGAGAGAGAGAGAAAGAGCAAGACAGAGAGACACAGACAGATAGCAAGAGACCACTCTTGTCAGTACTTTTGCTACTTCATGTTTCCTTCACAGTAATTTATGTTCAATGTATGTAAATGATGCACTCACGGCATAAATCTGGTATGAATAAATCTCTAATGTTATTAAAATGTCAAAGGTGAAGTTGAATGAATTGTGATTCACCGAGATAAAAAAAAAACAAAAAACAGAAGGTCAACTGTGTCTCTAAATCCTGTCTGAAGCAAAAGCAAATCTTAATGGGAAACCACTCATGCTGTACTGCCATTCTTCAGGGCTCAAAGGATAAGAATAACAAAGACATGTGTTTAATAAGAAATGTGTTTTCTAAAAGTGGAAAAAGGTTTTTGACCTCTGCATGAACAGTGATGATGTTCACAAGGGCCTCCTTCAGATAACTCCTCACCCCTAAAAAAGGAACGAAGGAAGAAACTGACATGAGGGAGATCAGCTATGCATATACATTGACAGACACGGACGAACAAAATGCACACACACACTAAAGATCATTGCACACACACACACACACACACACAGACACTTCCTTTCTCTCTGTCTCAGACACACACTCAGTCTCACTCATTTCACACCTGAGCAATGACAAACTACCAAACTGGGAGCCCTCGGATGTGTGAAGTGACAGAGAGAAAGAGAGAGAGAAAGGAGAGGGAGAGAGAGCTGGAGACAGACAGGGAGAGAGAAAGTCATAGTACACATTTGCACAGCATATACACGGTCAGGACGGTGATGGAAGAAAACACTAAAAAGAAAACAGACATGACCAGCAGTTCACATACAACCCTACCTAAAGATAGCCTGACAAGACCAACGAGAACATGTACACACAAAATGTATAATCTGGCTACAACTGTCCAACCAGGCTCAGTCCAAGAGGCAGAATTAGTGGTTGTCTTTCAGGCTGCATCTGCACAATAGTAGCAGGATAAACCAGAGTACATCTAGATTTCTACAATGTCACCTGAGCCTAAACATCCATGTAGAAAAAGAAATGGAGCAGAAAATATTACAGACAGTGTGCAGAAATGGGAACATCAATTAAGTGAGTGAGATTTAGTAATATCAAAAGGAAATATGCCCAGAGAGAAGAAACTGCTTTGCACTGCCTAGAAACAGGCTTTCGCTTCCTAACAGAAGCAATAGCAAATTGAGGCAGTATGTTAAATTTCTTTCTGGTTGAGTTTCTAACCTATGCATGTGGGGTGAGATTGGGCTGTACTTGGCTACTCTGGCTGTCAAAAATGTGAAGCAGCCATGCATAACCTGAGGGGGTTGACCCGTCCAATCAGACGCATGGACAGTCACAGAGAAGCGGAGCTGAAAGAGTTAACAGTGGAGAACTGTTAAAGGAGCTAGACTGTTATCACACACATCAAGTTGGAAAATTAGTCAGGTAACAGTTATTCACCCAGTGATTGTGTTAGTGAGCAGTGAGTTCACACAATCACTCAGCCCAGAGAGAGATACGCATCTTTGTTTTTCCCCTCAAATCTCTGGCCTGTCATACAAATGTGCACGGCACATTGCGTGTGAGAGAGAGAGATAGAGAGAGAGAAAGAGAGGCATGTACCTGCTGGAGGTAAGCAATCCTTCCAGTCAAAGTATCCTGCGTAGATCCCAGGTTCTAATGATCCAACGATGGGGTCTGCCTTCATCTCGATGTAGCTCTCAAACACCCCGCTGTCCAGCTGACGCACTGCATCCATACTGGCCTACATACACACATGCACACCAATGTAGAGAATGGTTCACACCATTTACACAAGTACATTCCTGTGTGTGTGTGTGTGTGTGTGTGTGTGTGTCTGTGTATCTGTGTGTGTGTGTCCTTACGCGGAGGATCTTGTCTGTGCCAGTAAAGCCGTGTGTGTCCAGGTGCTGCGCCAGGTTGAGGAACGTATGCTTCTCCAGGTAATGGCAGTTACTGAGAATGATGAGTAAGCGCTGCTCCTAGAAAACACACAGACACATTCACACTTTATTCTCACGCCAAGACTTCCAATACAGACCACTAATTAGAATTGCACAGCCACTTTGGGGCTCCAACTTCTAAGACAAACAACAGGACAGGCAACTGATGAATATGAAACACAAACTACCATAATTAACTAACTCCACACTACCATATATGAGTACCAATCAACCATAATTGACTGACACTGATGGAACATTTTTCATTTTATGCCTTGATGACTAACTGACTTTTAAAGTCAATAGAAGAAAAGTTGCCCTCAATTAACCGGAAGCACAACCTATTACTCAACTCATTTACAGTACGCTTGACTCTGCCCTATGATATGTGTCTGAAGTCAACACTGGCATCACTGTCTGCGGTCACGGTTCATGATTTCCACAGACAGAACAAAACAAAGGAACATACTGGAGTAGGCCTGAAGTCTTCATAGGTGTTACTGAAGAGATCTGGGGAGCCCAACTCTGAAGAAATACTGTTCACAGACAAACATGGCTGAATTACGCAAAACAGCAAAATAAATACAAGTTTGCATGTATTACACGTATTACATGTGATTACAATCACAGGTGTGTGTGTGTGTGTGTGTGTGTGTGTTGCGACTCACTGGGATGTTTCCAAGTCTCCATCAGTCTTAGTACTCAGCTCTTCCAAACAAGATATGAACACCTGAAAAACAACACTTGTTACAGGCATATACAAACTACAAAACTCAACAACCATGTCTCTGCATTGTCGAGATATACAATGCCATTCTCAGTTCTCAGTGACCCAGAACATTAACCTTTGACCTACAAAGGTCAAGGCTTGACCTGTGGCTGATATAAATAAATTCCTTTGTACCTTCATGATCCTCACAAATAGCTCCGATGCCTGGTCCTGAATCGCTTCTAGTTGTAGAATCTGAGTGGTAGCACAAACAGACACATGTTATTAGAATCACTCACTGCAGTACACCACAAAATCACCACTGGATTCCATCTCAGTGTAAATCAAAGGAAATTACAAATTCATATTTAATGCTCATATTTGTATAGGATGTATATTTATATTTTGTATATATTATGTATATATTTTTTTATATCCTTTTATTATATGACAAAAATGCATTTCATGATGTGTGTGTGTGTGTGTGTGTGTGTGTGTGTGTGTGTGTGAGAGAGAGAGAGAGAGAGAATGTCACTGTCTTACATTCATTTCAGTAGGCTTGCATTCTAAGGGCTCCTTCAGAGACTGAAGCATTTGCACAACACACTGTTCAAACTGGGAAGGCTGCAACACAAAGACACCAGTGATTCAGAACATGTACATAACATACATACAACAGAAACAGACCCCAAGATCTTTAAATAAGAGCTAACAAGAAACACATTTTTTTACCAAGGATGTGATTCCTTCATTGTCCACAATCCAGTCCTCTTTTTCAGCCAACCTCTTTACATCTGAAGACACACACATGCACACACACGCATGCACACACACACACTTGTAAGGTCACAGGAACAGTCCTGATTCCATAAAACATCTCATGAACATAACAACTGCATTTACTAGAACTTTCATTCAACCACTCCCTGAACACGATCCCAACTGACACACTGGAGTGGACGCAATGCTTGCAGTGTGTGTGCGGTGGGGTGGACGCGTGTGAGTGCACCTTCTGCAGTGTGCTGCAGTGTGATCAGTAGGCAGTGCACTCGCAGGTCCAGCAGCAGGTCCTGGATCACCTGCAGTAGGTCATTGGGAATCTCCAATGCAGAGAGAGCCTCATGACAAAGCCTTCGAGAGAGAAAGAGAGAGAGGGAGAGAGAGAGAGGGAGAGAGAGAGACAGACAGACAGAAAGACAGACAGACAGACAGACAGAAAGAGAGCAAAATACTGTTAAACACAACTTTTTTTCTTCCTCAGACACACACAGCACTGTACAGTACATATAGTAAACATACAAACACACACATTCTCTTTTTACTCTGATAGAATGTGATACCTGATGGTGTGTATGGCCTGTGTGATATGGGCCCCGGTGAGAGGGGCTGTGTTGTCCCAGCCTCCATACAGGCGCAACTGAGCCTCCTGCAGGGAGTTGGGCAGCAGGCAGCCTCTCAGCTGCAGCACCAGCCTCTGGACCACCTCCTCGATCATACGCTACACACACACACACACACACACACACACACACACACACACACAAATAAACATATAGCAACACACACTCATCCACACAACCATGTCTTTTACAAGTACAATTTACAATCAGATGTTTCAAAAACTTGTTTCCCAAAATACATGCTCTGTGTGTGTGTGTGTGTGTGTGTGTGTGTGTCACCTTGAAGTCACTCTGTCTCTGACGAGCATTCTTCTTGGATTTCTCCACCTGGCCAGACTTTTCGCCTGTCTGGAAAGTGTGAAAACAGACAACTTTAAAAGTAAACCTTAAACAGTAAACCACCAGCTAACACTGACTGAACGAGGGACAGTGACTTTCAGTTTCATTTAAAATTCTATTAGGCCACACCAATAAAATTAGTTGGTTCTCGGATTTTTTCTGGAAAAATATGGAGCGAGCGAGCAAAATAAAAATAAAAATAAATGTTCTGATGGTAAATTAGCACATTCACAGTTAATGTTCATTGAAGACATTTACTCATGTGTTTAGGAAAATAGATGTGGCCTAATTTATAAATTTAACTTTCACACCTCACAGCACACTTTTTGTCATGCAGGTTTTAGGCAATGTACAAATTCATAATTCTGTCATTCTATGTTATGTAAAGGTTTGACGGTTTGTCATTTATTTAAAAGTTTGTGAATCTAAGCACCAAGTAAGCTGGGTGTGGATTGAGGTATGACTAAGTCTAGGCTGCTGTAGCCTACGTTCAAACTCATTTTGTCACAGGGCATTAGAACGTCAAAATCGCATTGATTCACCAGATAGCAATTAGATAGTGCCTAAAACTCCGTGATCAGCGCAACGGAGATGGATATTCATCAACGTGAAGTCACGTGAATCTAGAAAAGAGACGTGTTTTTTGCATGAGAAAGAGAAGCGTGTGTGTGCGCGCAAGGATGTGAGTGTGTAGGCACATGCTATTTGCTATTCATTTATTTATTGATTGATTTTGATGGCGAAACACGTTGAATGGGTTTTTTTCGCCTCTCAATCAATGAAATATCAAACTCACCTCCACAGAGTTGCACAAGCTGCTCTCGGCACTGTGAGTAGCCTACAACTGCGCAAAGTTCTCATCCTCTTTAATTTCAATGCACTTGTCAAATGTTTTTCTCTTCTGATAAAATATTCTAATAATTGCAAACACTGGCCTAGCAGGATCTACCGGCATCTTTCCTCATATCATGTCTCTTGCGCTCTGAAGTGTAAGGCGCGATTTGATTGTTTTTCGACGTCACGTGAACGCGGCAATGCTTTTTTTTCGGTATTATAGCTCTCAGCCACGGTGTTTTTTATGTTCGTGTGAGTTCGAATTCAATTTTATTTTTATTTCATTTTGCATTTTTTTCAAGCGGCGAATCCGAGAACCAACTAATTTTATTGGTGTGGCCTTATATTTAATTCCGTTTTTAACTCAAATAACAATTTTTTTCTGTCTATGCTGTATCAGGTTTCATGTTCTACTCCCTACTGACAGCATTCAGTGACCTGGAACAATAGGGAGAATGATTCACACCGGACTTCTCCTTTAAGATATACAGTGTGTGTGTGTGTGTGTTTCCAACCATCACCTCACTAAACAAGCTGCCATTCACATAAGAGATCCAGAGCTTCCAGAAGTTGGGCAGTTGGCTGATGACCACGTCTGTGAGCCGCTCCACAAACTGCAACTGCTGGGGGCCACGGCCAGACCATGCTATAAGCACACCAACAAACACACACACACACACAGTTTGCATATTTAGATAAGTAATTTTGTGACACTAACTGTATTTTAATGGGTCAATGGACAATAAAAGACACAATATGTACTATAAAAGGCTCTAAAGCTATAGTAATGGTAAGGCAACTCACAGTCATCTTTTGGTGTCTGAAAGCTGCTGCCTCTTCTTACGTTGAGTCGGCTTGCCACAGTACGAGTCTCCCCTTCTGTGTAAGAGAATGAGACAGAGAGAGAACGAGGGGTGAGAGTGTTTAAATCAACCTTTAAACCAACATAAAGCTGATACGATCAAAGAAATTAGATGGACAAAATGTGATCAGTGATTTCTTGTTGCACAGTCTAAGCACTAGATGGAGCCACAGGATCTTGGGTGTCACTACATGCCGCACACCCTCATGAGTAGAAGAGTCAGAGCTTATGCTCCAACATCAACTACAAAGAGCGGAGGAAAAAATGTGTGTGTGTGTGTGTGTGTTTGTGTGTGTCTGTCTGTCTGTCTGTCTGTCTGTCTCACCCTGCTGGTCTCTGGTGTTCTGCATTAGCTTCAAGATCCACTGGTGTTGAGCTGAAATACACTGCCACGCAGGGTCTCCGCTTGCATGCAGGTCGGACAAATATCTACAGGAGACGGGATAAAGGGAGATGTATAAGACATTATCCGAGGAATGAAAAGACTGAGGCGCGGATCATTTATCCTTTTTTTTGTTTTCCAAAAATACACAGCAGTTCCATGACAAAGTATTAAAAACTATTTAAAGTCTACAAAAGACAAGCGTGTAGAGTTAAGAGTGCAAATTAAGTACAATTAGTCTCTTCAAAAATTATTTGTACAATTTATGTGGAAAAGCCCATTTGCACAAAGAAAAATAATTCCCTTATTTTTATGAATAACTCTATAATTTACTTTGCTTAATGTGGTCATTAATGGTATCAGTATTATAATTAGTAGTAGTAGTTGTTTTTGTTGTTGTTATTAGACAGCTTGCTAGACAAGTACATATTGTTCAGATTAGCTTAAATGTATGTCACAAAATATGTATTCCAATCAAACTGCAACCAGATCACATACACAGACACACACACACACCTGATGTAGCGCTTTTGGTCATGAAGAGTGGAAGGTGTCTCCAGCAGTTTCCCCAGCAGTAGACTCCTTAAAGCACCGATTCGTGTCTCAACCTCCGCATAGACTACACACACAAACACATCAATTACCCTGCAAATAAGCCTTGTTTATGCTCCTTTCCATGCGCAAGTTAATACTCACAGTCAACACACAGCAGCTTTTTAATTTTTTTACAGTACACATTTGAAATGTTGAGCATTATCAAAGATTTACAGTGTAATACAATTTAGTACAGTGCAGACTGAGAGTACATCATACTGTATACCTTGTTAAAAAAATCTATATTGTGTATTACACACATAACTATTTAATCTCTGACTGGATATGATGCATTCTACACAGCACGAGGAGTGGGGATATCCATGATATACCATGGGTGTCTCTTGACAGCTAATTATCACTCAGTATTTTCTAATTATCACTCATTTTCTGGAGTTGGCCGATATGATCGTTCCATTTATTCATAGCGAGAGAGCAACGAATCAAACATTTGGCATTGGTGTTTTTTTTTCCAGAGAAAACATCTTCATGGAGTAGTGTGAATATGGAGCTTGGCACATAACTAACTCAAAGCACGTTAGACTGCACAGTGTGTGTGTGCACTGGGCATTTACCTTTTTTGAACACTGGGACTTCAGTATTTCCAAAAAGAGACTTGGCTTTCTCGTAGTCATTAATAACCACATCATACTCGCCCTAAAAAAAAAAGTATCCAAACACCATGATTTACAGTAACAGACACATGTACTGCCTATTTGTGTATGCATGAGTATGTGTATAAAGAAAATAAAAAATGGTGGGCTTCTATACGAATGCCCTCTTGGCTCTAAATGTGAGTGCAGACACTCACACACCTTCAGGATGTTGCGTTCAATGTTGAGTGGCAGATTGAAAAGGAACTTGAAGCGCTGAAGAACGTTGAGGGCATTGCGTGTGGAGTCGGCTCGGTCTTTCCGGCCCAACACCTCTTGGAAGAGGGCGTCTGCTGTGTCACTCGCTCCTGGTCAGGGAGAGACGGAGGGAGAAAGCCACAAGCACACACATTTGTCACACTCCAAACAGTGGGTAGTTTGTGCATCTGTGCAAGTCTATTTTGTCTTACAGTATGTGTGGATTGCACAGATGGTCACATCGTTCATTTTGACCGCTACTAAATTGTACCTACTCTGATAAAAGCTTTTTCCTTTGATTTTGCTTGTGTAAGCTTGATTCTAGGCCAAGATGTCTACGTCTGTGTGTGTGTGTCTGTCCGTCTGTCTGTGTGTGTGTGTGTGTGTGTGCTCTCACTATTGAGGACGTTCTCCAGGCGCTGGGTCATGGAACCCTCCACTTTCTCCGTTCCATCCGACTCAAGCTTCTGGTGGATTGCTGGGGAACAAAGACAAAAGAATAGAAATGGCCTCACTGCTTACGCCAGCATCCAGTATCTACAGCACGAGAGCAACTACGACTACCAGCAATGTGGGGCAGCCAGTGGTCTGGAGACACTGACCTGACAGGGCATCCTGGGCTTCAAAGAAGGTGCTGAGGCCCCCTTTGACGTAGGACAGGCTGCCCTCGCTCTTTTGGGTGGCCTGCTTCTTCAGAGTGCCTGCTGCTAAACGCAGCTGCTCAAAACTAGTGACAGAGAAAAGAAGAAAGAAGCAGATAGAGAGTGATTGTGAGTGAGAGATGCCTAGTCAGAGATATTATCCTTGCATAGAGTTACATTTTGTTGATTTTCTCTATAGTGTTTCAATGCTCTCACTGTAATAAATATAGGGGAAAAAAATCTTTTTTATTTTTTTTATTTTGTACATTGTTTTGGATTAAAGCATCTGCAAGGTACCATTAAACATAAACACAATAAATGTATTTGGAATAGAAAACTGATAGACAATCTTTAACAAGAAGACCTCCATAATACTTATTCTTATACATTATTTTAGTAATAAATAATTATATAGACCTGGTGGTGGAGTGGTTCTCAATCAGGTACCAGGTAGCAGAGAAATTCTCACTGGTGAAGTCTCCACTCATACCAGGGAACATGCTTTCAATGTCCTTCAAAGGCACCTTCCCTCTGGAGCAAGCACACATACATAATTTAAAAACAGACAAATGCATACTTAATAGGCACACACAAATATGTAAGGAGTATCTCTTCGATGATGTAATTATGTATTGCATACGGGTTTTAAAGCACTATTCGTCTGTCTGTGTGATCTGTAGAAGTTCTATGTGTTGAGTGTGTGTGTGTGTGTGTGTGTGTGTGGATGTGTTCCATACTTGTCTATGTCTATCCCCAATGGATTAGCTGGGCGCAGGGAGAGGGGGGAGATGCCTTTATTACGGTCTGTTCGCATGTCATAATAATTCATCTCGTCCACCCACACTGCAGACTGGTCCAGGATACCTAAAGTACGCACACACACACACACACACACACACACACACACACACAAACACACAAATTCAGTCATTATGAAAATGTCACCTTCTATACAAGAGCACCAAAAAAATTCAAAAATAGTTCAATAGTTCAATAGCTCAAAAAGAGTATGAGAGTAAGAGCACCAACATATCTCTGGTTAAACATGGCTTTAGCTGACTGTTAGATGCTTGTGTATGTGTATGTGTGTGTGAGTGTGTGTGTGTGTGTGTGAATCTATGTGAGGCATGTGTTATCCATCAGTGCACACGTACCAATCTTCTCTGGCTTGAGCACCTTGAAGCTGACAGTAGAGGTGCCGGGGCCTCCACTTTTAGTGCTGACAATGATCTGGCCCTTGTCGTCTTTGGCTGGGCCCACACGGCACACAATCTTACTGGCCGACATCCATTCTGCTGTCAGCAGGCAGTTATGGCCACAGATAGACAGGCCTGAGGGAGAAGGCAAATATCTCGCTTAACTCAGATGAAAATGACACAATAAGCATGTACAAGAACAGACAGATGTGTATATCGGCATGGTTGCATCTGGGTGTGTGTGTGTGTGTGTATTACTGATAAAAGTCCATGGATAAATTAAAATTTTGTGTATACACAAAGGAACACACAGAAGTATTAAAGGTTAAATTCTTTATTGTGCATAGTGTGTATGGTTTGTGTGTGTGTGTATTACCAATGAGGTCTGTAGACCCAGTCCCAAGGTTCTCCCCCCGGATGGTCACTTTGGTCCAGGGCGCCCCCTCATTGGGGGAGATCCCCGTTACTAGGGGTGGCTGTCTCACCCGGGACATTCTTTATCTGTGAGAAAATTGTCAGGAAAATAACCTTAAGTAATAGGAATATGTCATTCGCTTATATAAACTCTTTTTTCCACACTTTTCAAGACAACTTGCTGGGAAACAACTTGCGTTGGTAAAGGAGTGACATAAAGATGGCCAACAGTGAGCTTTAGACACAAGGTGACGCAAACTGTACATTATGGAATTTCAACAAATATGAGACAATGTCAATGCCAGACAAAACAATGTGTTGATGGGTGGTCCGTAGAAGCAGCTATGAGGTGTAGAGGGTGAGGCCTATCTGGCGATGTTTACCGTAACTTTCATTGTTATCTTGTTCATTGTATTGCTTTACTCAATATCAGAACTTTTTGAGATAATGATGTTAGCAGTAACAATGTCTAGAAAGGCATTCTAGGAAATGTTGAACATGACAGTTTCTAAACAAGTGACTGAGGGGGCCTTTGAGACAATGCTATTATTTATGATTGCTCTGGTCGAAGATACAGAGCTGTGCAAGTATTAAAGTGTTTACACACAAGCAGGCAGATTCACAGACACACACACACACACAATGTTCAATACCATATTTTGGCTTGCCTTACTGTGCTTCAACTCTTATAATGACTCCCAAGGTGTACCAATATGACAAAAGCCCAACAAATGCTGTGAGGAATAGCAAAAAACAGACATGGAGAGAGAAAGAAAATGAGAAAGGAAATGAGAGGATTGAAGGAGAGACAGAGAGGAGAATTCTGATAAGAGTGAAGGAAAGACAGACAGAGAAGGTAAGGAGAGAGAAAGAGAAGAGAAGAAAGAGAGAGAGAGAGAGAGAGAGAGAGAGAGAGAGAGAGAGGAGTGACAGAGTGAAGAAAAAGGTTCCCAAAGTTTATAAGTCTGTGAGCTTTCACACTGGGGCGCCTTGCAGACAGAATGAAAGCCTAAAGAGCTTTAATCTGCTTTGGGGGCACACACACACACACACACACACACACACACACACACACAAGCACAGGACACACAGATTAAAAGCATAATGAAAGGAGAAGTGAAAGCTCTTAAGAGGCGAGATGCTTTAATTTGCATCCAACAAAAGAAGTCAGAGGTTTAATCAGCATACACACACACAAAATGTACATAGCATAGCCTATACAAACCCCCTCAAAAACAGGCCAGCATTTAAAACAGCCTAGACTAATACCACCCCCCCCCCCCCCCCCCCCCCCACCAAACACACAAAATTTTCTTTAGATTACGAGCCATTTAGGATATACAGACTTGGTTTCATAAAGGCTCTGCAAGCAATAGAGCAAACATCTCAGACATCTGCACCTATTTTGAATTTGTTTGACATAACTTGTAATAGTAAAGTCCAAAAGACAGCTTTGTGGCACATAAATGATCCTCCACTAATAGTGAGACAACAAGAGAACTTCTGTGCTTTGAACACATTCCTGGTGCTATTTTTTAAATCAAATTGTTTGGGCAAATTTTGGAAAAAGGCTTCCACAGTCAAAAAGAACCTGTTCAATTATTTCAGATTCAATTCAAACCTGCAATTTTTGGTTTTACTTTAGCAGATTTTACCAAATATGTTATGTATAATTGGATTGAAATTTTACGACCTTGGCCATTATCATCATCCTTATCATTTTGATGACTGTGCTGATTGGGCTATTAAGAAAATACCATAAAGAGCCACAGAAAGCGATAGTTGCATTTTTTTGCACAACAATGTGAAATGCGGAAGTAAATTAATTAAGGTGGTGTAAATATAATCTAATTACATTATCATAATTTTATTTAGACAATTTAATTTTAAATTATAATTATCAAGTCTTTCTGTGGTTCTAACACTATAGAAATCTAAATCTAACCCATTGGATATAGTGTCACCCAAAATGAGTGGCACAGTATAGTATAGCATAGTATAGTATGACACAGGCCAGTGAGTATGGTGTTAACCAACAGCCACAGTACAGTACAATCACAGTAACTATTTTATGCCGCATGATACAAAGGGAAGCGCAATGGGAGAGTAGACAAGTGTCACAAGAGTGGTGCAGAACAGGGCATTAGACAGCAGGCTAATGGAGCCGAACAGACAGGCAGGTGGCACAAGACAGTTCATGAGTGGACAGGCCAGTATGGCAAGCCGTGTTAACATTTAAAAGCTAAACTGGATATGTATTAGAGATATCCGTAATTCAGTTCGTCCTAGTCAAAATTAACATTTCAGATATCTGCAACGGTATTCTTCCTATCC
>JAGFZM010000205.1:167514-188976 GCA_017657215.1 Limnothrissa miodon
AGAGAGAGAGAGAGAGAGAGAGAGAGAGAGAGAGAGAGAGAGAGAATTAAATAGAATACCTTTTCCCTGCTAGAGGAAATGAAATGAGAATTGAACTACATTGATTAATGTCTCATTACATTTTTCATTAGGCCTATAGTAGCCTAATATCAAGCAAAGTTTATAGGGCTGATGTGAGAGATGGAATTTTTCTCTCTTTTTCTGTTTGGTGTGTATTCTAGGCTACTGATTCATTGGCCTAAAAATAAATTAAGGTAGGCTAATATGTAAGCCATTATTTTCACGTTTGTTTGACTCTTATATTTTTTAGCATACAAGTTACAGTAAAACTGTTATGTATATGATTTTTCTTTCCCAAATTTTGTTCACAGGTGTCACTGCTTCACTGAGGTTAATCTTTCATGACAACAATGTATAATCAAAAGACACTGATTATACATTGTTATAGCATATAATCAATTAATACCAATGATCTGAATATAAAGAAGTGAGTTAGATAAGGTTATATAGATTGAACCTTGTCATCATTACACTTGTATGCATTCACTTTCTTCGAGTAAGGATTTTCAACAGCACTCTTCATTCGCCCTGACTGGAACTGTTTGTGTGGGACAGACAGTAATCACTGCGATTTTGTACATTGCTATGTTGCATAAACCTGAATATTTACCTAATTAAACATCTAAATATAGCCCGTTAGCAAGGGTCATATAGGCTATATTTGGAGGTTTATTGTAGATATTTATGGACCTAGGCTATATGAAGGTTTATAGAAGCATAGAACAATGACCCACATCTCTTATCTCTATTCATTCAGACAGAAGTTGAAAACAAAAATGTATTTGTCAAAGTCGGTGAAAAAATTGTAGAAAAGTTTCCTTAAAAAAGTGTCTGTTTGTGCGTGTGCATCTGTTAGGGTTATTGTCAAGTTAGCACACTGGAGCTAAGTATTGGCAAGGAGGTTGTGAACCAGATTTATTGCTTAGTGTGTAGCTGACTCCAATTCCTTGAATGTTCCAGTTCCTCGATCATCTTGGATGTACTAATCAATAAATTAATTTAACTTTCTGTCCCATTTAGTATAGTTGTAGTCAGATACTGTAATACGTGTTAATAGTATATTTTTGAAAGCTTACTTTGGAATTTGGTTAGGTTTACCTTTATATAAAAAGAGCATGGGTGCTGTATCATGTTACAGAAATAGATGATTTGTAACACTGCAATAACATTTGTGTGTATCCATTTTTTTAACATTTTGAATTTAGTTTAACACCTACAACTTCCTCCTCAGCATCTCAAAACAGTCAGAGATCTCCTTTGTGAAACAAACAACTTTAATGTGTTTGAACATAGAAAACAACGTTCATTCAAAGCCTTTACATAGAAGATGCACTGTTAAATGCTTTAAGCCATTCTGGAAGTGTCTTCTTGTGTGACACAATAACAATCGCAGACTCTTTGTGTGTGTGTGTCTGTGTATGTGTGTGTGTCTGTTTTGACTACTTGAGCGTATCTGTTTGCAGGTGTGCATGATTTGAAGAACTCCGTGTCTTATGCACACACGGCAGACCACGCCTCAGTACAAACAGTACAGGGTCTGACAACCACTTCAGAGAAAGAGAGGAGAAAGGAAGGGAGGGAGTGTGCCGAGCAAGCGGCTGGGCTCATCTGCCTCGGTCAGGCCGCCACACAAAGGAGAACAGCGGAGCGAGGGATGATCCACAGAGCGGAGAACGTGCACGTTTGATGTCTGAGTGCGTCTCCACGTGTGTAAGTCGCTCTGAAAGCACGGCTGTAACAACAATGAGGAAAGGATTCAAAGAACTTTAGAGAAGAGAGCAGGAGCAAGGGAACGAGAGGGAGACAAAGCAAATGATGATCTCTGCTTTCGCTAAATCGAAGCTTTTGTGTCACCACAGCACTTTGATCCCAAACTTTCTCATACACAAACACATACACACATGCATGCGTAACGCAAGTTTGTGTTAAGACATAGATTAGTTTACTTTAAAGCAAAATGTACCATTTTTGTAAACACAGACAGGCACACAAACATATGCAGACAAAAGGGAATGAGTTGTTGAGGAGTAGATTACTGTTTACTTTTATGAATATGTGTATGTATTGATTCTTGGTAAGTCCTGCATGTGGCTGGTGGCTTAATGACACTTTAAAAAGATAATTTAGTCAGTAATGTATTCAAAATAAGACACACACACTACTACTCACAGATCTCCTTAATTTCCGTCAAATCATGATGGCTTTAAAAGTTCAATCATCTCCTGTCTAAAAACACAGAAATGTTCACACAATAGACTGCAGCACAAATCTTTGTCTATGACAATGCATATATGACGCTATGTCAGTGGGGAGAGACAATTCAACAACACTATAACTACTCCTCCCCAAGCAGCACGCATGCACGCACAGGTACACACCCATAGACACAGTACATAAAATGTAGGCAGATGTTTGTCATGGGAGCAGTGAAGTGTATTTGATTGCAGAACATCCATATTACCCCCTCTGCATGACTTTGAATTACATGTGCACCTGCAAATGATACACACACACACACACACACATAGTCTCTCTCTTTCTCACCACCTCCCCCCACACACAACCAAACACTACACTACACAACACACACTAAACACTAAGGAAAGAAACTTTTCTTGAACATAATAACCCAGTTACAACAATTAGCCCTGACAAAACACCTTTTATCCCTGCTGGCTCTTTTAGACAGGCACTTGACTGTCGCATGTCCACTTAAAAGAGAGCAGTTTTTATCATGTCCCTTTCTTTACCCATACACATGTAAACATGCACACATTGTATTACTTATATCTTTTTTCCACTGAAGTACACACCTTTCCGCCCATTCACACACATACACCCACACACACACACACCCTGCAGGTCTGATAACAGTAATCCCTGAAGTGGGATTTGCAGATGCGTTTGAAGAGCGTAAACACATTCTGAAGAGTCTTCCTCCTCATCTGATCGTTTGGCACTTGTTTGTGTATTTACTTGTTGATGTTTTTGTTTGTTGTCTGTTTGTTTATGTTTGTCTGCTTTGTATTTATGTGCTTTGATGCGGAGATAAAAACTGCTGAGGTCTGATTGGCCCTCACACCATGCGATATTATAGAGGGTGAACAACTGATTGGATGAAGAATCCCTAAGATGTTTGTGAGTGTGTGTGAGCATGCGTGTGTGTGTGTGTGCGTGTGTGTGTGTGTGAAAGAGAGGGCAAGAGGAAGGACGAGAGAGAGAATGTATTTGTGTCTGTGTGCATTTGTCCATGTGTGAGTTCATTTTTATGATAAAGCATTGCACCTGTTGCTAACTAAAAATCAATGTGAAATTACCCTTTAGTCGATACAGCATACAGAGTCACACACGCACACACACACACAGGCAAAGTCACACACGCACAGGAATAGTCTCAGCACCGGTCTATAGCCCTGCTTCCGATTCTTAATGATATACATAAATTTGAAGAATAAAAACCAATCAATACTAGATTATAATTCCAAACAGCAACATCTGCCAGTGCCATTTCTGCCTCATTACCACTCTGCATTGGCTTCTTCCGAACACATACACACACAATTGCATGCTAAGTCACCACCAAAAAGGCCCTATCTTCCTCTCACAGTCATAATCGTCATAATAAATCAGTCATCTTTCTCTGTCACAAATTTACAACAGTCTATTTTGTCAGCCATTCACAGCCATTTGTGCTTTTTGGGGATAATGCACACACATAACAATGTCTCCAATTAATCTAAGGGCACATTTGGATGTTGTGCTTGTTAATTACTTTCTAAATGAACTAACTTTGGTTACGATTTACAATTGGTAAATAAAAAACAACCGATGAATTCCTGCCTTGCGTATATGTGACTGTAACAACTGAAGTCATGTGTCTACAGGGCTGTGAAACAGCAGTCGTCTTAATGCACAATAAGTTTTGTTACGGTACTTACAAATTGAAAAACAGACCATTCAAATTCAAATATCAAAAATTCACAATGGCAAGAATGGCTTAGGCAAACTATTCATACTTTTTTTGAAAGGGAAATAACATACTAAACATAACGTCCTATACTATACATACATAACTTTTTGAAGAGACTATAGCCTATTTACAAGTATCATCACAATTATTTGAATGTCTGGAAAAAAAAGTCAGCACATGTCCCAGATATGAATTTAACACTCCCTACCCATCCACTAACACTTCTTTTTTAGGACAATGATTTCCCTTAAAACTCTCAATAATCACTTTCAATATGGAAGAGAATTCATATTGACTGAAAGGTTACCAAAAACTCCCTTGATGTTCCATCAAGCCCTTGCTGACTATGTGGTAATTTTATGATGGTCATAATGCTCGCTCTTTTATATTGTAGACTCAAAGGTTAATTTCAAATATAGCATATATTGTATCAACACATTCATGCTTATTGATGCAATAAACAAACCTGTAGTCTGCTGGAAAGGCTCAGTACAGTAGTGACTCAAGATGTAGTGACTCATTGCTAATTACAGAGAACTGCAAGACATTCCAGGAGCTTTTAACACCTCACCAAGTGAAAGGATGGGATCTAGGATGTTTGGATCTTTTTTAATTCAGGCCGGTTTTTCAAGCCTTCTCTCTCTCTCTCTCTCTCTCAATCTCTCTCTCTCTCTCTCTCTCTCTCTCTCTCTCTCTCTCTCTTTCTCACACACACACATAGCCTTCCATGTCTTCCAAGTCTGAAAAACAATTTGCAAAAACATGATGGACATTTTTTTAAACTGGAGCTCTTATAGTGTGCGATGCTTTTTTTTCTTATTCATATACATATGCTCCTCTTCATTTTTGATGTTAATTTTCTCTTATTCATATACATGCTTTACTAAACTCTCCACTGCCAAAAATTTCCAATCAGATCTATAGCATTGGAGCCCCAGAAACTCCTGAAAATATATTTTTGCACGCCTTCCCATCTCCATGAATACATGAAGAGTTCCTAGAGGCTTATGCGGATGCATCTGTATGGGTTGTCTGCCTGTGTATTGATGTATGTAGTAAAGGAAAAATGTCTTGCTCTAACCAAGAGGAAAAGATTGTTGTACAAACACAGTATACCTGTAGTATAGGAAAACACACACATGAACACACACACACTTTAAGCAATAGCACAGGAAAGTGTATCATTTTCTCCGGCACTCAGGTCCTTGGTGCGTTAACTTACTACGTATTGCACAGAGGTGCACACCCACAGACACATCAGTGCACACTCATAACTTTGCAAGCGTCGAGTCTGCTGTAAGTTGAGTTGGACTTTTAAGAAAGAAGAAATTAGATGGGATGGGACAAATTGTACAGTCATTTACAAAGCCTATATAGAAAGTGAACTGTTCTGTAGGCCCAAGTGTTGCAGGTGTTTGTGCATGGGGAAAATTAAAGTTTTGAATACTTTGCCTAATTACGTCAATAACTTATCTCACCAGAAGAAAGTATGCTAGCGGGACATCATTCTTATCATTCAAGGTACAGCAAAAGTGACCATGAGGGAAGACCAAAATTGTTCAGCGTCTTAAATCGTTTCATCCGTCAGTTTTATCTTCTTTACTGAAAGAGCATATTGGGTAATAAGTTGCACAGCATATAGGAAGAATTAAGTGATTGGTAAAGTAAACTTACTTCTCTTTACTTGGAACACAACCACACCTTTTGATTGGCTTTTGATTTTGGCCACCCTGCAAATCAACTGTAGGCCTATAGCAGAGCGCATTTGGTTCACACAATTCGTGGAAAGCACCCTGAACACCGGCAGCTCTAACGAATTTCGCCCTCACACGTAAGATGGGTGTGTTTCATAATTCAATAGGCCATGCGTCTCTTCATTCTGTTTTCAAATGCCCGCTGAGAACTCCGCCCTCGTGGGATGGGCACTTGGGGTAATATTAAATGAGTCTTGTTTAAATGAGTGTAGCCTATTTCTGTCAGACCATGCGCTTAACTCTCGCTTCAGAACAAAGCGCAAAGTCACAATTATTTCTCTAGCTGAAACAGGACAAGATCACGAATTTAAACAAAAACGTTAAACGAAGATGAAACTACAGGTGTTTTCGGGGAGTCATTCCACTAAATCCCCTAGTGAATTTGAAAATAAAGCCTCTCTCCTCCCTGTTGAAGAAGAGCTGGGTTCGGATGGAGACCTTACTCCAAACAGCCCGCCACATGCGGCTGCTGCTGAGCAAGACGCTGCAAAAACGAACAAACCTTACACACGTCGCCCAAAGCCTCCTTACTCTTACATTGCACTCATTGCTATGGCAATTCGGGACTCCTCCACCGGCCGCCTCACACTCGCGGAGATCAATAACTACCTGATGAAAAACTTTCCGTTTTTTCGGGGCAGCTACACTGGCTGGCGAAACTCAGTGCGACACAACCTGTCTCTCAATGACTGTTTCTTGAAGGTGCTGCGTGAACCCGCGCGCCCATGGGGTAAGGACAACTACTGGATGTTGAATCCTCACAGCGAATACACTTTTGCCGACGGGGTGTTCCGTCGAAGGCGGAAACGCATTGTAAGCAAGAAAAGAAGCCTTAATGACTGTGGAAACCCAGATGATAACTGCGACCAGGACCATGGAAGTGCGCCAGCGGCAACTACTGTGCGTAATGAGAGGTTCACCGGCCCGTTCGCCATCGACAGCATCCTCAGCAGGCCTTCTACACAGATTCAACGAGATGAATTAAGATTCAAAATGGACTGTAGCCAAGTTGCCAACGGATTTCACTATCGAGTGCAACAACTACCACATGCCATGACTTATTTGGCTCCCTGTGCTGTCCCTAAGACGGATCCCCATGTCTGTAGTAGCGCAGGCAACGTTCCGTGGTCAGAGATGCCCGAAGTTCCCAGTGTCCCAGCAGCTTCAGAAACTAGGATCAGTTCTTCGTACATGACGTCAGAGGGATTCCCTTCGTTTGATTCCTGCATACCGGCGGGCACAGCTCGTACTAACAGTTTGCTCTCGTTCAGAATAGACTCGCTTTTAGCCTGAGTCGAGTTTCTCTATTAAAGTTTTATGTCAAACGGGCATAATAAGTTGTTTGTAAATATTGAACTGAAAAGAACAAACGTCTATGTGCAAATAGCTGTGGTATTTATGTGTCTATGTATTTCTTTTTACAGGTTATAAATGTTACCGATTGATAAAAACTACCGGTATTATGGATAAGAGGTCTCTCTATTGTATTTATTCAGAAGTGATTGCGTATTCTTAGATGCATAAGAAAAATTGCTTTAGTCTATCATTACCCTTTCTAGAATAAAATGGCCAAAATCATTCACTCTGTCAGTTTGAAATTCATATCTACCATTTTGGAATTGTCCCACAGCCTTAACTGCTTTAAATGTATGTCGAAAGTTTTGCAAAGTAGGCTACCTAAACCATGTAAGCTTAAATTGAATTATTTTTCAAATCGATTTGATTTTTTATTTAAATTTATATAAAATAGCCAATAAAGACCAAGTTTAATAGACTTCGCTTGTTATAGGCTAATCAAGACAATATGAAGAGCCTTTGGATTTGGAGAACCGGTATGGTCTAGAATTTTATATAAATATTATATAAAACTTATTATTACAGACTACAGTTATTTGAAGGAATTAAGCTATTGGCCAAAATGTTTATGGACAGTTAATAAACATTTGGGGTGGTTTCCAGTGGTACTGCAATCGTATGCTATAAATTATATTTTGTTGATATAGTTCATATTCAGTATTTCAAATACCTTACAGTTTACACCTTGTTCATATCAAACCCTCTTTAGCATTGGCCCTGTATTTGGCCTGTAATATATTAAATGAGGAAGGCCATTTAAGGAACTAAATGAAAAATACCATAGAAACAAGAGCAAAGACTAAAATGATTTTCAACTCAGGAGGTCACTGTTCTATAGTTTCATTGTTCTTATCCATATTACAAACCTGAATCATGAAATATTTAAACATTTAAAAGCTAAGCACTGACTCAAAGATATATCTGCTTTATGGGAAACATGGACAGCTCATGATCTAAGAGCAATATAAAAAGCACTTTCTGTTCTTTCAGTGTGTGTGAACAGAGGAAGACAGAATTAATCCATTCAAAATCCCTTTAAAATTTAATGTAAAAACACGCTGTAAATGATTACAGTGGTAGAAATAAATCTCTGTAGGTTTACAATAAAGTAACTTCATTTTTTTGCAACACCTTCATTTCTACAACAACAAAATAAAAATATACTTTGTTAAATAATAAAAATGCAACCGAATCCTTTTTTTGGCCATAGAAAACAGAGAAAGGACTCCCAGAAAAGAAAGGAATGTGCGATAAGAATGATACATGGGTGTAACCCAAAGGAGTGCATGTGCAAAGGCAAATGGAGAGTAAAATATAAGAAACAAAGGACATGCCACAATCAATCCGTATATGGAAAAAAATTAGTGATTTTCTTCATTTGTTAAGAGGAGAACAGAAAAAAGGAAAGGAAAAAATAGATGGATGGATTGTTTGTTTTCATGTCTGTGTTTTTGTGTGTGTGTGTTTTAGGCATTTGGGTTCTGTTTCATCAGCTCAATGTCGGCCTCCACCATCTCCTTGACGAGTTCCTACAGTCACACATAAGACAAGTCATGATCCCAGAATGGGTGCAATAAACACTGCCACGCAAACAAATGTATACTGCAGAAACAGGTTTTACAAAGAATTTTACCTCAAAAGACACCTTAGGCTTCCAGCCCAATATTCTCGCTGCCTTGGAGCAGTCGCCTTGTAAATAATCCTATGGAGGATGACACACAGGTGGTTAGACAAACATTTACTAAATATTTTCCGTCCCAAGACACAAATACAATTGTTTTACCTGTAATTACCAAATCTAAATTATGGGTTATATATATGGTTACTGCTGTCACAATACCAAAATGATCTATATTAACAGTATATCTATACCAACACTGACCACAGTACCAGAGTACAAATCTTAACCTTTAAACAGGCAGGAATAGAAATATTATTGTGAACAATCTTTCAATATCCTAAGTAATTTTCTTTGCATCTAAGTAACATTTCCAGGGTAATTAATGAAATACTGAATATACAGTATTATAGACTTTATTAGCTGCATTTCTTTATTAGGGTATTCAAACTTTTATAGAAGTAATAGAAAACAAACAAACCTGGAACTAATACCAAATATAGTTTTAACTAAATTAAAAAATATATATATTAAAAGAAAATCATCCTCCACTGTTTATTCAGGGAAAACTGAGTGAGCATCAAACTCTTTTACAGACGTGCCCTGAGTATAAAAACAATCAAATAAACAGAGAAAATATGTAAAAAACAACAAAGGGAAAATAAATAAAAACTGATAAACGGTACTTATTCATTGAAATCAACTAAGTCAACAACACTGTAAAGAATTCATGTCCTCTAATAAAATGTTTTGACTGAAAAAGGCCTTGGCATTTTTAAACTCACCACTTCTGTTGGTCTGTAGTATTTGGGGTCGACATTTACATGCACCTTACCGGTCTCCATACAGCGACCGATCTCCTTCTCACCCTCTCCTTCCCACCTTAGGGACACAAAGGCGATCAGTTGTGCATGTGAGGTGTCAAACTATTGTACGTTTAAGTGTGTATGAATGTAATGTGTGTGTGTGTGTGTGTGTACTTACTGGATAGTTTTGCCCACATGTTTAAAAGCTCGCTCAACAAATTCTCGAACGCTGTGCACTTCTCCTGTTGCAATGACGAAGTCCTCCGGTGTCTCTTGCTGAAGCATCAGCCACATTGCCTGAGGGAGAAAAACAGTCGAATGGAAAAAAAATTACTATTACAAAGTTATTTTTAGTAAGCATCAAATAGCCTACATAGAACAGTGTCTTGGACAAAGGCACTCTGCTGCCCTCCTGTGGCTTTGATGCATTATGAAAGGTCTGCAATTTCTATGGTCAAGGAAACAGAAACAGAATTTGCGTGTTTGGGTGTGTGAGAGTCAGAGAAGTGTGAGCCCCTAAGACAGGATGTCAGTGCAGATTCTTTAGTCTCATTTACTGATCCAACATATCACACAAGGGTTGCTATTACACTGTACAAGGACGGTATTTCTTAAGCAAACAATGTGGAGGTTAGAATAGCATGTTAGTTTCCACCTTGTTTCAAAATACATGTTTAACTGATCACCAAGACAGCTAATGAAATGTAACATCTTCCTTAGAGACTGCACACTATGAAATCTGGGGCATTAATAGACAACTTATTTATAGATAAGAGGCCAATACCATGTATCAGACCAGTGTCGAGAACGGTGAATGTTTTGCCTACATTCACATCTGCGTTCTGCATTACCTCGTCAGGGTTTAGATAATATGGTTAACTTAGTTAAGTTATCTTTATAACCCTGACTGATCAGTGTTAGTAATGGAATGCTAAACATGGGTTGTAGTCAGATGTAAGCGTTATATATAATAATATTAATGCTACAGACCTCCATGGACTGGATGAAGTGGTTCCGTGCATTTCACAAACACGGACAGTTAATTATGAACAGCCATTCAACCAAGAAGTAAGAAAAGCAATTATAATCAGGTTTATCCCTTGGATGATTATGAGGTATGAAGGGTGGTTTCTGTGACTTGAAGGGTGTGGGGTAATATGGATGAGTTGTGCAAAACATCACAAAGATGTTTTGTGTTAGTATGAATGGCTCAGGTGTGGCCTGTCAATGTGCATGTGATTGTAATGTGAAGAAGCCTACCTCTACATAGTCTCTAGCATGCCCCCAGTCTCTCATAGAGTCCAGGTTACCCAAGCTTAGGGTTTCAGTCAAACCCAGGTGGATCTTAGCCACTGCACGACTGATTTTCCGCGTCACAAAATTTGCCCCTGCAGACACAAACCCAAATGAGAGATACTGATGAATAGGACATATTGATTAAATGAGGTTAGATTTTTGCTGATGTTTTACAGATTATGTCTTCACAAAACAAAAAAAATAATTTTACACAGGGAAACAAAATTTCCACGAAACACTTCAATAAGTAATCCATTTAAGGGACACACACACACACATAGAGGATATTAAACCTTGACTTATTTGATTGCTGAACGTGAGTACTTTTTGCTGAAAAACACATTGAATTTTGTAGAATTTCAAAATGAAAATATTTTATTTCAGTCTAAGCAAACATTTTGTGCCAGGCCCCCTGCATGGGAATTTCATTATTTCCTCAATTCCCAGATTTCAAACATCCCAATAATATGAATATTCATAATTAACCACATGAATACTAATCAACTACATGAATATATATATATATATCTTTTCCCACCCTGCTCAAAGTGAATGTAATGCATCTGTTGGTTACGGAAGGTAACGTGCATTCAAATTTTGTTCAGATTGTAAATGACTTGTAAAGGTGTGTCTGTGTGTGTGTGTGTGAGCGTGTGTGTGTCCACAAACGTACCTCTTCGTGGACTCTCATGGTTGAAAAGGATTCCATTCACAGCGAACAGGTCATATGCCTCTCTAAAGTTCACCACTATCCAATAGGCATATAGCTTAGCGGCACCTACCAGACAGACACAAAGAGGACGGGGTGAGCGAAAATTAAGTTATACTGTGTTTTTTGTACAAGCTTTCCTCTGTGGGAATGATGTGTGATTCCCATAAGCTTTTTTCAGTGCCATCTGTGTGATATTGGCTGGGATGGAGAGGAAGTAATTGATATTTAGTCTCTGAGCCCCGAACATGAGTCCAACATTGCATTACTGTTAGGCAGGCACAGTAGCACAAACACTACACTTTTACATTCCATCCACTAAAGGAGGCTTTTCTCGGCGGATTCAGAGTTTTACGGCGTACTCACAATTGACAATCCATACCGTGCCCGAGTACACTTCACCTCTGAATCCGGTTCGTTTGACCAGTGTGATCGCTTGGGAGTGGTGGACTCGGGTACGGTTCAGCTGGACTTGGGCGCGGTACGCATGTTGTGTGATCGCAAGCGTACCCAAGCACGGAGCATCATATATGGCGGAATAAACACTAACGTTCCATTTCATCACCGAGAATATTGAGTGCCCGATTGTTATAGGAACAAAAACACGCTAAATGTAAAGATACACAAAGAACACAGCAACTCAACCATGCCCAAGTACAGTGAGTGCGGACAAGGGATCTGAGACTACCGTGTTTACACTTCCATTTTCACAATACATCCACTAGGGGGGGTGTTGGCCAACAGGGAAAAGAATTTTAGAAATGCAGATAAGAAAACAGTAGGGAAAATACAAAAGGAATAAACAAGTAACAGCAGGCAGACAGAGGCTGTCAACACGCGAAGATATGCACTGTGTGTTTTGTGTGCTTATGTCCTCAAGTTTACCATAGGGTGACCTGGGGTAGAAGGGCGTGGTCTCTTTCTGGGGAATCTCCTGCACCTTGCCATAGAGCTCGCTGGTGGAGGCCTGGTAGAAGCGCAGAGAGTTTGTGAGTCCACATGTCTTTACAGCGTCCAACAGACGCAGGGTTCCCACGCCGTCCACATCAGCAGTGTATTCCGCCAGGTCAAAGGAGATCTGTCCACAAAGACACATGCGTATAAAAATAAGACTACATGTAAGACAACACAGAGATAATGTACGCAATCAAAAATGTTCAAGGGCAATAAAATGGAATATTTGAATAATGAAAAATGAGACTTGATGCAATTTTACATGCCCAATCAAACCGTTACATTGAAGCTGTGAATTTAAATCTGTTCTGGTTAAATGGTTACATTTTTGCAAGAACAGATAATAAATGTTGTGACATTTCACAAAGGTTTTTTTTTTAAATGTCCATTTTTGTATTCTTTATGCATACTCCTAAGTTAAAGATGTATATATGAATCACATTCATAAAAAAATATTTCCATTCATTGTCCCCTTTAAGTTCTCTTCAGTGAGAACAGTTACCTTCACGTGGCTCTGGGCCCCAAGATTGTAGATTTCTGTTGGTTTCACTTCGTTTATGATCTTTACCAAACATGTGCTGTCTGTCAAATCGCCATAGTGCAATTTCATATCTGCAGGACGGAAGCAAATGCATTCAATCACTCACGATTACACATGGAATATGTACATACAGTAATTCAATAATACATAGGTTAGTTTTGATGTCTGCCCTAAAGCCTACTTCCCTAACATTGTTTAGTGAAGGAGTTTGGTAGGCTTTAAGTGCTCACCTTGCTGTTTGCATTATTTGTACACCCCCTTAAATAAACTGTTCAATTACCAACACTAAAGTCATGTTGCAACTACACGCCCATTTCTTGATAAATTCATTGCTTAGATACGTTTCCATGCTACTCCAGTGTTTCAGGTCATAATGCTATGAACTGGGCAATTCCCTTTAGCAATGCCAACTTTAGAGAATGGCAAGGGAAAAGGTACAACTAAACCACTAGAGATTTAAACCCTCGCATTAAGGTCTGTGAGACTGTAAGGGCAGACACTAAGACTGGGGCATGATTATACAATGGTTGTACATGCTATACGCAGTATATGCAGTAGCACAATAAATGAATGTAAACAAAAATGTATGTATGTAAGGTGATCTAGCTCTACTATTTGCATGAGGTGAGGGTGTATGCTGGAATTTCACGGATGCAGGATTCAAACACATGCCTATACGTGAGTACATACAAACACACACACAAACAAACAAACAAACAAACAAACAAACACATATTGATGCACACATGCAAACACATATTAATGAACACACGCAAACACATTAATGCACACACGCAAATACATATTAATGCACACACGCAAACACATATTAATGCACACACGGAAATACATATTCATGCACACACGCAAATACATATAAATGCACACATGCAAACACATATTAATGCACACATGCAAACACATGTTAATGCACACACGCAAATACATGTTAATGCACACACGCAAATACATGTTGATGCACAAACACAAATACATGTTGATGCACAAACACAAACATATGCACATGCAAAAACACAGTTAAGCAGAATTTAGCCAATGGAATCTGATCTAACTTCAGTGTGTGTGTATGCAATATGTACGGTAGCCTGAATGCCACTCACTTCCTTCTCTGTGTGCGCAGCGATCTTGGTACAGATGCTCAATGCGGCCTGTGTTGAAAGAACTGGATCTGCGCAGAATGCCATGGACCTACACACACACACACACAGACACACACACAAGTATAAACTGTGGTTTGTGGAGTTCTGTACCTTGTAGTGTGAAGGCCAGCTTTAAATACTGTATTGTCCGATGGGAAGAGGAAGGGTTGTAGGGTTGTATTGCAACTGTAAAGAAGGGCTGTTGAAAATTAAACATTATGTGCACTAGCTTTACATACCTGATAGCCCTTTTCCAACAGGAACTCAGCCAAGTAAGAACCATCCTGCAATACACAAGAAGAGGTGTTTGTCAAATACACACATCCCTATTTGAACAGGCCGTGACATACACACATTTCCTCAAAAAACAAAAACTCGAAAAATCTCAAAAACAAAAACTATGTATTACACACAGAGGGAGACAGAAAAACACAGTACCCTATGTGATGCAAGTCACCAAGCAACACAGGCCTAAGTCACATCCATCCTATTCATCCCCTGTGTCACTGAGCCACCAGAGAATTTCTGAACTTGCCTTTCCTCTTTTAGCCAGAGACATCCTCCTGACTGTAGTTCTGATTTCCCATCTTGTCTTCCTCATTCAAGTCAGTTATGACAGGGACTGTTTGAGGTGATCACTCTCAGGCCTACGTTTCCGGGTCTGAAGTTTTATTATTTAGACAAATAACATCGCCACTTGTTTGTTGAGATGTGTAGCCTACGCTACTTCCTTTAAATTCGATATTACTCTGACGGGAAGGTTACGGGGTTTACTCTGGACATAATCTATTCAGCAGGCTACAGCCTTTCCCATTCCACTTGAAATACCATTAGGGCAAAGAGTACCACCACTCCCATATCACTATCTAGGGCAGTGATGGGCTAACAAGTTGCTCCGGTTTGTCCCGTTGTCTCTCCTACAAGCAGGGGGTAGTCTACCGTGAATTCATTGCTCTGAGCGATGAATGAAGTGTAATCTTATAATGTACGTAGGGCGGACCTAAACTGTGCAATATTATCTCTCATGCTCGTTTTCAATTTCTCTCTCTCTCTCTGTCCTCACCCTGCATATTAGAAAAGTCAGTGTATGCTTTAATAGGCATATCCACCCAAGAGTTATATGCCGTAAAAACTATAGGGTAGATCCAGCCTACCTTGCCTTCTTCATCCCAATGTGAATGTTTTGTCTCTGGAGACAAAGACGCTTACCTGACCAGTGATGCCGGTGATGATGGCCACTCTTCTCGATTTCGCCCCATTAACGGCTCCAGGCTCCTCACACTGAGCCATTTTCCTTTTTCTTCTGAATATTTAGATTGACTGTGTCTTTCGATGTGCTCTCCCTTTGCACTGGCCGCGAGCAAAACACTACTCCTATGGAGTTTGAATGGTCACAGTCACATCCGAAACAAGTTGCAAGGAAGCATACTACCCAGGAAATGGGAGGAGAATGTAACAACCAATAGGGAGATTGCACGACTCTGACGCCCAATGACCGGAACAAAAAGCAGTGCCATTAAATACATACTTAAACTACGCCCATTGCCGTCCTACGTTCTTTTTAAAATAATTAAACAAAGCATAAAAGTAAAAAATATAGTATAGGTGTTAAAATTGTGTGTAAATTAATAAAATGTTCTATTACACACGTTAGGCTAGGTCCACTATAGCCTACGTCATCATATGGTAGGGACAAATTCCGTTTGTGCCCAAAGAATGTAGCTTGACTTAAATACAAAGTACAGAAACACCGAAACTGCTGTTTTTGCTAAATTACATCTATTTCAAATGATGGCTGATCACTGAGATCATAAGGTTTTTCGTGTGTCACACATTCCTATTATTTAAATCTCACCCACAGCCCAATGTTGATTCCTTTGAGACACAAGACAGAAGATGATGCAGTGGAGCTTATACTTATTCAATGCCTTTAATCACTTCACAAGCTTTGTCAATAACCCTTAAATAAAATTCACAAAAACTCACTTGAAATAGAACCATAACTCAGAAGACAAAAGAAAAAAATACATCTCTCTAAGACAGTAGGAGACACAATCACCAATAGTTTGAAGGCAGTTTGGGTCTAATTTTATGTTAAAACATTATCTAGGAAAGCCTTTACAGGAATATTTGTCTATTATAGAATAAGTGTGTGTGTGTGTGTGTGTGTGAGTGTGTGTGTGTGTGTGTGTGTGTAGTTGGGTGGGATGATGAGGAAAGGCACCAGGTCAGACAAATGCTTGGTGAGATGGTATGCTTTTGAACTTATTGTGGCCTGGATTAACAGTTTTAACATAGGAGGGGATCAGACAAATGCAGCATATAAGATCACAAGGACTGAGTTGTATCACCTAAACCAAGACCAGGGGCAGGGCCTAGACATTTTGGCCCTGTCTAGGCCCAAAATGTCTTGGATTCAATGTAGCAGAATCAGATCCGTATTTGATGTCACTGATAACAGCTGTCATTGATAAAAGACTTCTTGGAAAAATGGCTGCAATGAAATTTGACCATTGTGTGTGTTGTACAAGTGCATCCTGAGACACAATACACAGAGCATGAGAAGAGGGGATGGGGACAAGAATTATGGGTAATGTGTTATATTATGTCAAGGCTGTGATAAGAGGTGATTATTCTCCTTTATAACAATACACACAAGAAACCACACAATACATTTTAAGCGAGTCATAGGTAGTGTACTGTTGATTATTAGGCCTTCACGGAAGGTGAGTTGATAGCGGAATTGTGTGATAGCAAAGTAAACATTAACATAAGTATGTAACTCTCTCTCTCTCTCTTCCTGTGTGTGTGTGGTGTGTGTGTGTGTATATGTTTGCACACGCATATGAGCATGTGACTTCGAATGAATTTCCATTCATTAAAAGCTAGTGTTTGATCTGCTATGATGTTTAGTACATTTGCAACAGCATTTCAAGTTTAGTTTTTCAAGCAACTGTAATTCTACAGTATAGGGGTAGTTATATTATAGCAGATTACTGAAATCTTGATAAGAGGATCTACATGCCTATTTTTGCAAATGCATTCAAACGGGGCAGATAAAAAAAAAAAGAGAGAAGATATCATCCTTTCTCCTCTCAATTTTTCACTGATGCAGGGGACTATGGATAACTTTAAACACCAATGTTTTCCTCCGTAACAAAGGACTGTGCATCAATATTTGTAACCATTTAGAATAGACTGTAAAAAGAAACAAGTGAACTGTGTGTCTGTGAACAAAATGGAAAATCAGGAAGCAGGAAGTCTGGGAGTAAAGGGCTTTCCTAAGGGAACCAAAAAGTGTGTGTATGAGTGCACGATCAAGCACAATTGTAGGTGTGGTAATGTGTATGTTTGTACTGTATAAGCATGAGGTTAAGCATAAGTGTAATATGTGAGACAGTGAGTATGTGTGCAATAAATGCATTATGTGTGTGTAATAGCAGGCATCAATGTAATTGGTCCTGGTTTGTGACATGACCATAAAGGTTGGTGTTTCATTCTGCAACAGAAAAGAACAAAGAAAAACAAACACACACACACACACACACACACACACACAAAGAAAAAATATATATTGACTTTTGAGCAATTGAATATGATTTTAAAGGCTAACATGGTTATGAGGGTATGTGTATGTGGGGGTGTGTGTATATGTTTCTGCGACAGAGAGAGAGCGAGAGAGGGTGTTTTACCAGCTCAGCTTTCAGGGGGCGGTGGTGGAGGTGTATCTTTGGATGGATCCAGTTGCTTTTGCTGCAAGGAATATCAGGTGTAATTGATTCAGTTTCTATGGCCTATTGTATGAGTAGAACTTGTATGGGTGTGTGTCTAACCTTCTCATACAGACGGTAATGAAGTCCACGGTCTGAAAGCCAGGGGTGTTTCAGGGACTGAGATGCACTCATCCTCCAGCTACAAAAAAAGATCAAGATGTTTAAGAATATAATATACACAACAGGTATACACAACACACATTCAAGTACTTTTATTTGGATCTCAGAAACAATCATAGACTGTATGGAAACAATGCATAATGATAAACACAATACACACATACACACTCACACACACACATTACACACACAAATACACACACCACTTGCTCTTGACCAGCAGGCGTGTGATGAAGTCTTTAGCCTCGTCTGAGATCTGTGCAAATTCGGCCTCCTCAAAATTCCACTGGCAGGCTAGGATATTATTCAGGGTCTCATTGTCATCCTCACCCAGGAATGGGGATAGGCCACTCAGCCTGCGTAGTGGACACACACACAAAAAAAAAACAGAAATATAATAACATGAGTTCATTGACTTTTACACTAGATGCAGACTTTTACTTAAATATAAGACTATAATATATCTTGTCACATACAACCAGAGGTGTGAAACAGAACATTAAACATTAGGCTTGGAAGGGCCAGAAACACAGAGAAACATGCATTTTTGTCACCTGACTATTTGTACTTGTACAGATGTGCTATAGTGGCCTGCTAAGGAAAGCCCTAATGCTCATAAAAAATAAAACATCCACCCTACCACTCTGTGGTATGAGAGTGGATATGCTATAACCTTCATCAATTAGGGCATGTTGACATGTTTTCTCCTATCCATGTCTAATTTGATATGATTGTCATATCAGTAATATAATACCCATTTCTGGTGTGGCCCTCTCTGTCGCCATTACAGATTAAGTGTACTTCCATCCTGAGAGCAATGACACCCTGGGTCAGGCTGACCCGGTAGCTGGGTTGGGCATGGATCATATGACTACTCTTATCCTGCTTTACTTACATTTGGGTTCTTCATGCATCTCTTCAGAGATGCTTAGATCATGGATGCTTCATGTCACTCTGTATCTTGCCTCTCTCCTGTTGTGCACAACGGAATAAATCTACCTTGATTCAACATCTGAGTGTTGGTCTGGTCTCATGTCTTCCTGAAGCAACCTAAAAATTACTGTCATTCTACAACTTTTAGCTCTGTCATTGAACCGCACCAAGGATGTGACCCCAAATTTCCTGACGGATTTGTCTATAATTCTGTTCTGGTGCTCAGGATCTCAGGTGCAGGTATAAAAACAATTGTCATTGAAGTCCTCTCATTGAGCCCTGAGCTTGTGGTAAATTATGTGATAAATGATGTGGTAAATTATAATATTAGTATGGGAACCACAGTCTCTACAAGATTTCATCCTTTCATCCATTAGCCTTTGCCTGGGCTGAGGGACACTTCAACCTCAGTCTTTATCTACTAAATTACTTGTAGCATGAAGGACCGTTTGGAAGTACAATTTTGCAGGAATCACGTAGGAAAACTTGGAACGTAGGAAAACTTTATTTTTGTGTGTGTATGTGTGTGTGTGGGATTGTGTAAATAATAATGCTCACAGCATATATGTAATTACTCCAAGGCTCCACATGTCAGTTGGAAAGGAGACAAAATCATAATTTATAACCTCTGGAGCCAAAAACTCAGGTGTGCCAAAGTTAACCCTCAACTTCTCTCTTGGTTTATACCTAAAAAGGAGAGAGAGAGAGAGAGACCATTCAGGATTTCGGAGAACAAAGGATGATATCAAATTTGCGTAAGTGGGAGGAAGAAAGACTATTTCCAGTTTCACAGGCCAGTTCTATGTACAACCTGAATGCCTGCTCCATTTATGCTTTCATAATGCTGTTTAAGCAGGTAGAGCAGGAATGTATGTAAAAAGCTTTGCCACAAAGAGAACAACCAGGTTCTTCCACTGTGTTGACAAAGACGCACACACACAGTCATGTGTGTACACACTCACACACAAATACAGTACACACAAATGCAGCTCTAATTTGACACTGAAAAAAAAACATTTTAACACAAGTACATAAACGTGCACACACACACACACACACACACACACACACACACACACACACAAACACATAAAAGACACACTTACATGTACACAGACACACTGGACATTAAGTTGAATAAGCATCAGTCCTACCTTCTGGCCAGACCAAAGTCAATGATTTTGATCTTGTTTGTTTCTCTGCTCACACATAGAATATTCTCTGGCTAGGAGGAAACACAGAACCATCAGTAAATCAGTAGATTAAAAGCAGTTATGGCTCATGAACATGACCTTCATATACATGACGTGAGACTGTGTGGCTGTGTTCTTCTCTGTTCACCTATGTAAATATGATCAAAAAGAAAATGATGTCTCTGTGTGTTTCCATTTACTGTAAATATGTTGCCGTATTGGTACTGAGGTTAACTGTGTCAGCAGTCCTAGGGCACTGTAAATTCCAAAACCTCTCCCCGGCCAATGGGTGTGTGTGTGTGTGCCGGTATGTATATGTATGTGTGTGTATGTGTTGTGGGGAAAATTTTAATTGTTTCATGATTAACAAATATTATAGGAGAAATCAACTTTATAGTAAGTGTGTGATTATAAGGGTAAAACTGTGTGTTGTGTGTGCTCTCATTTGTAATCAACAAATGTCATTATAATCTGTGTGCTGTTTTAGATTACTCAAATTAGTCAGTGTGACCTAAAGTGTGTGTGCTGTTGGGATGAGAACAGGACATTCTGGTTTTCACATTTATGCACATCTTTTGAAGTTATCTCCGGCTGGTATGGCAACTATGCGCCAGTTGCTGCCAATCGGACATACTACTGGGCGGGTTTATTGACCCACCCACATTGTCACCACTTGATTAGTGAAAGAATGCGTGATGACAGAAATCAGAAGTGTCACATAGGCATTCCTGGTCTAATCAATACCAAATGGCTAAGTTCCATGTCCATTTTTGGAAATGCTTTGATGTGTTCCAAGGTTGTATAAAATCTAAGTGTATTGTCAGCCCGGCAGACTTCTCCATGCGCAGCACATGTGGAGTATGTCTCCGGGCTTGTGATAAAAGTTTCCTGGAAGATTTCTGCTCATCCTGGCTCTCGACTTAATTTCTTGCAAACACCTAGACATTTTTTCCAACAGATGATTTAAGTAATCAGTGCAGTGGTGTTTAAGGTATGTTACATGCAATCTATTAAAACCTGTCATAATATTCACATATATATGTCCTGGGGATACTCATTTTCACATTTCACACTAATTTTCAAATTGTTGGGGTTTTACAGTAAAATCCAACCATGATTATTGCACAATTACACAATTACAGGTGTTTACTTATGATGGTGTGGGAACAAGGAAGCGTTTGTGTGTGTGTGTGTGTGTGTGTGTGTGTGTGTGTGTGTG
>JAGFZM010000205.1:193976-211449 GCA_017657215.1 Limnothrissa miodon
TGGCTTAATGAGTTGTGTAAACGACCGTCACCGGAGTTCTGAGAGTGAAAGGTGATGCCAAGTTGCAGCGCCACATTCCTGGGGGAAGGGGAGGAGTGGCTGGGGTTGTTGGGGGTAGGTGGCAGAGTCAGGGGGCAAGGAAGGCAGCGAGACAGAGTGGCAGAAAGAGAGAGAGATAGAGAGAGAAGGAGACACAGTGAGTAGGGAGGGGGGGTAATCCTGTCCGTAACGTAGGAACACACGTGGCTCTAAAGGAGGAAGGTGTTCTGAAATAGAGACTGTCGGAGCGGCTTGGGGCCAGAAAGGCCATCTTACCCCCCAACCACTTATGTGCCTACACACTTTGTTTCAAAATTCACAGCTTCTAAAAAACGTACAGCCTAATTTGCCTGGTGATAACTTCTTGTACTGTAAGTAGTAAATTCAAAGCTAGATTAATTATAGTCAAGTGGCTCAGACTTCACAAGATTTCTTTTTATTAGCTATTGCTCAGGTTACATCTGACGTTAACGTCCCTTGCACATCAATGTTCAAAGACATGTCACTTCTAAGCTATAATTCACAGGCAAAACAGGGCAGATAGTGGGGTCTGAAGGGTCATTCTGAATGCAAGAGACATGGATGCTGTGCTGGACATTGAGTCTTATCCGCCCACAGCAGTTCTAAAAGCAGTGCAGATTAGGGCTGGACAATTCATCGCATTTGCAATATAATCGCAATTTTGAAAAGCGCAATTTAGAAATCGCAGAGGCGCGCAATTTTTTTTTGTTGTGTAACTGCATAGACTTAATGCATAGACTTGTTTGTTAGCCACAGTCTGCACATGTTGAACAAGGATTGGGGTTCAACACAACAACATATTCTCTTGAATAAATATATGCTGATTAATGAGTAGTTCATTTTCTATTTTTAATTAGAGATCGTGTACAAATATGCATATTAATGGGACATATGTGGTGCTTGTGGTTTTTATGATGAAAAATTGCAATAAAATCGCAATCGCAATATTGGTTGAAAAAAATCGCAATTTTCATTTTTGGCAAAATCACACAGCCCTAGTGCAGATATGTTTTTCACACTCCTACATAAAACAGCTTCAACCATGGAAAACATACTATTTGCAGCAGGTTTAGGAAAAACAGCAAAACACAATTAGGACAGAAGGGAAGAGTTAAATTTGATTGGTGTACATCCAGATAAGTCTTTGTTTAAAGGTTTGGTTCTTCACAAGTTTCACAAGTAGCTGCCATCAGTAGGCAGTTCTCTGAACCAACTGCAAAGGCTACAACTGGACCATATACTAGCGGCAGCACCTCCGATTGCAATAGTCCTGCTGCGACATTTGCTTCATCCAAACCCCTCACCGAAATGGATGTGTTCTCACTTGCAGCCGTCCTACAACGTGTCCTCTGGACCCGATTCCAACCAACCTTTTGCAATCCATAGCTCCAACTATCACACCAGCTATCACACATGTGATCAACGCTTCACTATCAACAGGAATCTTCCCTACTGCATTCAAGCATGCTCAGGTAACACCTCTACTCAAAAAACCCTCTCTTGCTCCCGACCAGGTGGGAAACTACAGGCCGGCCTCTCTCCTTCCGTTCCTTGCTAAAACTATTGAAAGGGCGGTATTCAAACAGGTAACCAAATTCTTGAGCCAACAGAATCTACTCGAACCAATCTGGCTTTAAGAGTGGCCACTCCACTGAAATAGCTCTACTATCTGTGGTTGAAGCCTTAAAAGGAGCCAGAGCGGAATCAAGGTCATCTGTACTCATCCTGCTTGACCTGTCAGCTGCGTTTGATACGGTAAAACACAGTATTCTATTATCTATACTGTCAAACATGGGCATCAAGGGTGATGCATACTGCTGGTTCGAATCCTACCTCACTGGGCGACAGTTCAAAGTATCCTGGCTAGGACACACCTCTGCGCCTTACCACCTTGCTACTGGAGTGCCCCAAGGATCTGTGTTGGGCCCCCTTCTTTTCTCCATCTATACCACTTCTTTAGGCCAAATCATCCACCAGCACGGCCTCTCTTACCACTGCTATGCCAATGATACCCAGCTCTATCTGTCATTCTCACCCGATGACCCAACCATCCAAACACGAATCTCAGATTGCCTCTCTGACATCTCTGCATGGATGCAAGACCATCATCTCCAGCTGAACCTCTCCAAAACCGAACTGCATCCATACTGCATACTCCATCGGAGGATAAGTCATCTCATAGACACTTACCCTATGAGCCAGGGGTATTTAAATGACCCGACCTTGGCAAATGCAACTTTTGAGTATCCCTCCCCTGCTCATTTAATTTCACAAGTCCTCAAAGATATCTTTTAGCATAGGCCTACGTTTCAAGAAACGTTGACACCTTCATATTTCAACGTCGGCAACTTCTGCATTTTGATCACACATGGCGGTGGCCTGCTGCTAGTATGTGTACCGTGAATTAGGCCTATACGTTACCACTGAATACTTTAACCATACAGAGAGAACATTGTTGCATACCTTTATCTTTTGCCCGTTTCATCTCATCTTTTTCTTTCCTAAATTGGGCACCTGATTGCTTTGGCCTTTTTCTCCATTGCTGTGTTTAGGCTAATCAACAGATTTCCCACCCGCTAACGCCATCACTCACGACCCTCTAAGTCAACTAATCCAATTCACCTCCACATCATATTTATTTTTATTTGGCCTACCTATTTTTATTAGCAATTTCACACAAATAAATAAATTAATTAATAATTAATAATAATAAGTTAATAATTTTTTGTGTTAGTAATATTTTGAATGAAATGTCCGTTACTTGTATTAAAGTCAGGTGTCACTGACATAGTTTAGCCCACCATCTTGTCCGCTTCATTTGGGAGAGGTGAGTAACCCACTTTGCGCCCCCATCCCTTCTCGGCTCGCTCAGCGTCTGTGCGGCTCCTTCAGCAGCAGACAGGGGCGGCACAGGTTGCCTATCATATAGACAAATCCAGCGAAACACGGAAGTAAAGCACCCCCGCCATTGCTGCGTTCCTCTGCTGCTAAGGAAGTATTGTCAGAAATGGTGTGTTAAACGGTCTTTGGTAGCGTTGGTAGCTTAAGTTCTAGATATCACAATTTTAGAGTTCTAAAATTGAGCCTCATCACATGCCAGACTATGAATGAAATAATCCTGAATACCTGTAAGAACACATAGGCTACTTTTACAGCTAACTGGTCAAGGTAAATAGGCTATATTTGTTTAAACTTGTGAAGCTTGTGAGCATATTAGCAACACAGCTAATAATAACAGTGTTAATTTTGAACATATCAGCAACACCGCTAGTAACGAAAGCGTTTGGTTGTATTGTTGTCATTATTAATAAACAAAACAATAAATGCATTTTGTTGTCAATTTGTTGTTACTTTAATCTGTAATTATTGTGAACATAACACAGCTAGTACTGACAGCGTCAGGTTTGTGAATATTAGCAACACAGCGAGTAATGACAGCATTTGGTTTAATTGTTGCCATTATTGATGACAATAATACATTTTGTTATTTAAAAAATTACCTTAATCTGTAAGTTTAGGCCACTGCCTAACGTCCTCTACTCAATGTTCAATTTCAATCGCCATTCAATTAAAAACTGACAATGTCAAAAACCAGCAACCTCGAGAATGACATTCACATCAACGGCAAAATATGACTCCAAAGGAACGCAGCGATGGTGAAAACTAAGATGGCGGCGCCCACGGAAGGTTCGCTGGATTTGTCTATAGGCTACAATAGAAAACTGCTTCGCGGCACAGGTTTTTTTTCTCCCCTCCAAGTTCGTGTGCCGTCCTCAACGTAATGCCGCCCTGGGCCTTTATTACATTTTCAGGTAGCCTACTTAGCGTAGGCTTATGGAACTATGAAGAAGATTATTAATGTGTTGTTTTTTATTTTAAAGCTATTGTTGGGTTCAAGCCTGTTTGAGAAATCTGACCCCTCTTTCTCATTCCTCCACAACCCACCTAAAGCAGAGAAGGTTGAGGTGGAGGGAGAGGTGTCAATGTTTGTTTACTTTCAGCTTGGAGCATATTGATTCATTCATACCCAATATATCAGGAATTACTAACTGAAATCCTCAACTAAGGCCTCAACAACATGCTTACAGAATCTAATCCCTACACAACTGCTATTCCTTTGCTGGAAGAGACAATACTTAAGATGATAAATAACTCATAACTCACAAAAAAACATCTGTTAAGAAGCCATCATGATAAGGCGATTTCTAAAATCTTGCAGAATCTCATAGAGCACCTTTAGGTGATCTAATAGTTTACCTAATAAACTTTCCAGTCATGCAGATCTAATAATCAGCTCTAGTTAAAAAAAAAATTGAATATCCTCCTTACCATATATGACAATGGATATACAGTATATCATTATTAATCCTATTAAATCTTGCTCACAAACTCTACTTCACAGGCTCAAACACATGATCAGAAATCAAACATCAGGCATCAAAGGTACCGCATTAGCCTGGTTCAAATCTTGCCTCTTACCAGTTTGCTCATAATAAATCCTTATGCCACACTAAAGTATAGTATGGTGTACCCCAAGGCCTGGTGCTGAGGCTTTTATTATTCTCCTTCTACATGCTACAACTGGGATAAGAAAACATGAAATATTTTCAGCTTTCATGATATTTTCATGATTTTCAGCTTTACCTTTCTGTATTGAAGGACTGGGAAGTTATGCAAGTTTATTCTGTGTGAATGTAACTGCATTTATTAGGCGGCAGAACGCTATTTTAGCGCCTTTTTTGGTAGCCATAGTAACGGATACAATGTCATGTCAGCCATAGTCTCATTACAATGTAAAGAGTGAGTGAGGTGAATCCATGTAACATCCATGTGTGTTGTTGGCCATCTTAAAGAATTATTTGATTGTGTGCGTTCATAAACAGGTAAGTGGTAGATATTTAGCATATAGCAATAGATAAGTTAGCATATGTCGCTAGTTATGTTGCAATGCCTTAGCACTAATCAGCATTACTTCTATGTTTGTTTGTAGAACCACACAAACACTTAAAATAAAGTTCTTAAAGAAGTTATTTGGAGTCAAAGCGCATTGTTACTGATGCCCCACAGCGGTCACAGTTTATTTGACCAGTGAGAATTCAAGTTTAGAAGTCTCATTATAACACTTTCCATTAGTCTTAATAATTGTACGCCAATAACTACACTTGCTGCCTGCTTTAGAGACATCAAAACTTGGATGACTAATACATTCTAATGATAAAATTCTTATAAAACTGAAATTATGATAATAGTTCCTAAAAAGTTGAATCACATTTTACCAAAGCACCAAAAACTTACTCATCTTACTCTACTCCCAAGAGTCCAAAACCTCAGGGTAATCACTGGCCAGGACCTCACACTTAGTCATGTAATCAACTCATTTCATTTCAAAAACAGTAACACATGCTCTTGTTACCTTCAGGCTAGATTATTGTAACACTCTGTTCCCAGGCTGTAGTAATGCCTGTATTGAAAAAAACTACAGCTAACAAAATACAAAATACAGTAGCCCGAATACTCACTAGGAGTAAAATATATGAGCATATCTCTTCTATCCTTGCAATCTTACACTGGCTCCATCAAAAGACAATTTTGTTTTGTAGTACTCTTTCTAACTTACAAAGCCTTCAATGACATTGCTCCAACAAAGATCCCTTAGTACCCTGGTTAAACCCCTAGGATCCCAAAATACTGGTCTCTTCGTTATCCCGAAAATATTACAATAAATAGGAGGAAGAGCTTACAGTGCCTCTTTTGTTAAATAATCCCCACAAACACACGCACACACACACACACACACACACACACTAAAGGGACATTCTCGATACTTTTAAGTCTAGACTACTCCCCATAGTTAGGGATGGTGAATACTAGGAAAGACACAGACCTTCTAATGTGTCATGCCATACAACTCCCTCACTCTCTTTCCCTTTACTTATGTACATATGACATACTTATATGATCTGTGAATTACCAGACTGGCCCAATCCATCCTCTACCTACTGTACACTACATCTCTGCTGACTGTCATCTCTGCCTCCCCCTGAGGGGACTGCGTCTAACATCATGGGAGGCCCATGACAGAACTGACTCCACTTCTACAACCCCTGCAATCAACCCATACCACAATGCTGCCTGTCAAAATGGACTCCACTTAACGTTTCCCCCTTGATCAAGGACCCCTGGTAGTTGGGGTGACCCTTGACCATGGGTCAGTTCAAGGTTTCTTTATTTAATAATAAAGTTTTTTTTCTCTGTCCCAGCTGCTCTTGGATGTTCCATGTTAATGCCTATAAAGCACGACAGGTCAACTGTTTTGTAAATGGCATTATAGAAAGATAATACAAAATTATTGTAATCATTTTAATGTATTATGTATCTATATCTTGGAAAGTAATCAGTCATCTTTGCCTAAAAGCTCTATCTGAAATCCTATCACTCGCATCTTCTCATGTAATGCACAACCTCCTTGGTGCTTGCACAGTAGCACACATATGTTAACATGCATGCACAGAGGAGAGAACACACACTTAAATCAAAGTATGGATCACATTCTGAAGAACTGATCTTTGTGGATGGCCTATACTGTAAGATATGCTGCTGTACTGTAATCTGATGCTCTAAAATTTTATCTTAAAGCTACCACACTCCATAGCAAGAAAATAACTAAACTAATGTAGCTAAAGTTTCCAAAAACAGCTGAGCCATGCTATACAAAAATGTAGTTAAACTACTGCCCAACACTGCATACAATTGTATGAATGCTAAAAGGCTGACATGCTACAATGCCTCAACAGTGGAGGTACAGTAGCTTGTACACAAGCAAGTGACCATGTATAGGAAGATGGAAAAGAGGGAGACAAGCATACAGGTCAGTGCACAGATTCAGCCATAAAATCTGAAGTGTCTCACACAGACCAAAACTGAGGAGAAAACAATACAATGGAAACATATGATAATGTAGTCAGACAAAGCAGGCCAGACATAGACACTCATATTAAGGCACAAGGATACAATAAACACAATACAGGTCATACAGGAAGGTAGACAATTTGAAGACAGACACCACAAACAATGAAAACTAAAAGAATGCAAACAAAAAAACTCAAATGACATACAGAATATAATATATAACACAGATCTATGTGCTAATGTAATGCTTTTGAAAGGGTATGAAATAAGATCATGAAGTATATCAGCTGATAGGCAACCAGATGGTTTTCACTTAGTGATCAATCACATACATGTCCACATATTAGCGGGGGCAATCACACACATTAGCAAGGAAAATCACACACACGTCCACATATTAGGAAAGACAACCACACACACTTCCACACATTATCAAATATAATCACACACACATTAGCAGGGACAATCACACACACGTCCACACAATAGCAAGGACAATCACACACATTCCCACACAATGGCATGGACAATTACACTCACTTCCGCACATTAACAAGGACAACACTTCACACATTAGCAGAGATAATCACACACACACATAAGCAGGGACAATCACACACATCCATATACATTAGCAAGTACAGTCACATTTCAAGTATATGTTAGTTATTGCTTAGTGATAGAGAAAGCTAAATTGATCATGTAGTTTTGAGCATGCATGAGTGTATCTCTACCTGTATATCTGAAGAGGTATCCCCTTTCCTCTTGTAGCTGAGTAAATTCCATAATCGTCTCCAAACAAAGGAAGCAATCAAACACACACTTCCAACAATCCATACATCCCGATCAGCAAGGAAATTCTCCATAATAGACACACACAAACGCACTCACTTGCACATCCACAATCTCTCTCAGCCAGTCTATATCCACTTGAGCTCTGCTAAGATAAACTCCACAGCAATCTTCTCAAATGTGTTTTGAATGAGATGAATAACTTTTCTCACTGTTACTGTTAGACTATTGCACAGTGCCTCTATGCTTCCTCTTACGTTTTCTTTTCCCCTCCCTCTCGTTCTCTCTCTCCTCTTGTATTTGTCTCTCCTTCTCTTTTTTATTCTCAGTTGAGAACTGCTATCCTCTTGTTGTTGTCACCGGCTTTGCAACATTCAGCTTGCTGACGATTAGACAAGAGAGAAGGAGAGAGAGAGGGAGGGAGGGAGAGAGACTACTATCCCTAAAAGGAGTGTGAGTGGCATGTCTGGAGACGAGAGCAGGACAGGTGGAAGTTGGGCACTACAGCAACACAGCTTCAGTTTCACACAGACACATCTCTCTCTCTCTCACACACACACACACACACACAGAGAGAGTCAGTCTGTGGGTGGTAATAAGCTATGTGTTAATGAATGTGTGCATGTTTGCAAATAAATGCACATGTGTGGTTGTGTGATCATTTATTACAAAGGCTGAAATTAATACCACACAAATATTTAAATGGACCACAGAATTATCGTGATGGTCAATACGGTTACTGTGTAGCAGCCCTAATACAATACTCTTGTGAAAGAATGCACATTTTGTACAGGAAATACTGCATTGCTGCATGGAAAAAAAAAAACATTTTCCTGTAACCTGCTCCTGTTTTTTTGTGAACGGTTGAAGGGTTAAACTAGTTTCTGTAAAAGCTGAAGTGTTCAAGGTTTCCTTTAGTTGATATGAGAAACTATGATGACCACTACAACAGAGGCTTCAGCAAATAGCTTGACAGATTACTACAGCAAATAGCTTGACAGTTTACACTACTGAATAGGGCACGGAAACCACTTTCAGTTTCTTTTTTTCTATACCCCACTCCATTAAGGTAAGGTATATGCTTGCTAGTCTGTGTTGTTTACAATGGAGGCTCAGGCCTACTGTTCCATTTCCAATAGACAGCACAATGTGAGCTTAGGCTACATGTAAACACTGATTTAGTCGAATTTCTATCTAGGCCAAATGTTCAAAGCATTCTTGCGTTTCGTGATTCATGGTTCTATTCAATATTAAACCAGCCAGTCCACTAGGTGGAAGTAGTGTGACAGGAACGTGAGCCCTAGGGCACTGGGAGAGTGAAAGCAGACTCTCAGTCAGAGCTGGAGTCATGGGTTTTTCTCGGTTCATCTACGCTGTTGGTTATTATATGTACTCTGCAGGTGAGCTGGTGTCAGTATTTGTCCCAGTAGGGTTATCACATTATGTGACATGTAGGCTACTGTAATAAGAATGTAAAGCTAGACGCTATTTTTGTTACTTTGTTATGGTTCTTGTGTTAGCTTACCAGCACGTCAGATGGTGACTGTAAAACGTTAGTAGGCTACTAGAAGAGTTGCCTACTGTAAGCATTTGGGCTACTATGATGATGTAGGTCGTGTTGGACGAAGTAAGCCTAGCCTACTTAATTTCCTTACTTAAGTCAAAGTATACTTGTCAACAATTACATTACCCGTTGACAGTTTTAACAAACTATCCTCATTTTCTTTCTTGTCTTAGTGACCTCAAACATTAGGTGAAATAAGCATTTTTTTCTGTTAAGCGTTTAAGTCATAGCAGTTATTTTCTTGGGGAAATTACCATTTGCTTTGGGAAGCTAACTATCATGTTTACCTTGTCAATCAACTTGCCAAGCTGAAGCTCCGTTGTCTCAGCATTGTCAGCCATTGGCATTGTGACCAGTGCCATGTTCAAATTCAGCAATGGAACAACAGCAAAGCCACCTTATCTCTCAGTGTAATAAGTACTTCATGTTGACATTGAAAATGTGTTGGAGTATGTATGTAGGCTATGTAGATGGCATTCACTACTGTATACCTTAGTTGTACAATTCTAGTCATACTCAATAAGATATTGGATACCAAACTAAGCTCCCTGTTAAGTGTAATCTGACATTAAACAAATACAAGTGGAGCTGAACACTGAATAAATGGAGCTCAACTTTAATATTTGTACTGCTACACAATAACCCTATAAAACAAAAGCTTTACAACCTCATACTGAAATAAAAACATTGACAATGGAAATGGAGATTGCAAGCTAGTGGTTTTCTAGCAGTGCCCAGGTTTTTTTTTATTTATAATATAACCCTCTGCTGGTTAAATGCTTTCCTATCAACCTATTACCTAATAAATCAAGATCACAGAATGTGCATGTTGTGTTTTGTGTTCCCAGCTCTGTTGTCACAATTGATTATGCTTTTAACTAAGTGTGTGTGTGTGTGTACCTGTTGTTCTCTCTGCTCCCAGTAACAGCGCATCGTCTCTACTCGCTCCAGGTGGCGGAAGAACATCAGACGGCCTGAGGCGTCCACACCCGGGGCACACAGAGAGCTCTTATCTTGGCCCAAACCATCAGGCAGCCCCTTACACACATTCACCTTCTTGTCCGACCTGCTCAGAGAGGGACAGAGGAAGTAAAGGTACTGTTTTCATCCTCTTATAAATGCCTATTGCTGTTAGGGAAAAATTTAAATATCTTTAACCGGTCACCATGCCTCATTAACCGGTTAAAAAAACTGTTAACCTGTTTATTTGTTACCCTAGTTGCGGCAGCGTCAAAATACAATTTTAACACGGCCCTATTTTTGTTTGAATATTCACTGCGCTGCCGCATCTAATGTAGCTAGTTCAATTGATCTCTAAAGAATACTCTGGGTGCTTTCGTAAATTTTATCTGACACTCTGAAAATAGGATAGCACTCTGCATTTCAAAAAAGATGAGTATTCTTTTTTTCTGTAAATAAACAAACGTTTTTTGACAGATCAAAATGATCCATTTTATAACCGGTTACAGATCATTTTAACCGATTATGTTTTTTTTTTTACCTTTAACCGGTTAAAGGTACCATACCTAATTGCTGTTGCTGTTTTTTTAGAATCCACATATCCACACATTCCTTTCTGGACATATGAAAGCAAAGTGCTACAGTGTCTGAAATTTAGATGGCAGTGAGGGCACCTCTGTTTACTGTTCCTCTTCTCCAGTCTTTGTCCCATCACAGTATTGTGTTTTTGTAGACATGTACAGTATCACATTTCTGAAACTTTGGCATTGCACCTCTTCATGTATATCTCCATTTCTATATGAATGCATTTATAATGCATATGATCAACTGGATACGAAATGCTTGGCATTCCGATAAAAATCTACTTCTAATCTTTGACTACTCTGCATAACAACGGCTATTAGATAAAATGATCAAATTTAGATCAAATTTAGTTTGGTAACATTTTCTATGGATCCAGTAATACTGAATCATTATAAATATATGTATAAAGGGTTATAATGCATGCATAATGCATTACAACTAATACTAGTACTACACAGTAGTATTTATAACTGTTAATACATTCTTGTGACTCTACTCATAGCAACTGTAATGTTGTCATTTGAGGCCTCACAACTTACACTCACCTGCCGTTTGTGGGTGTAAGAACACCAGCATTTGGTATAACATACGCCAAATTAACGAATTGCCAGCAAACGCTTGAAGTTGCTGACATTAGAAAATGACGCTTTCGTGCCTTTAATTGTTACAGTTGGCTGCCATTTTTGCTATTTGGCCTACGTTGAACCAAATACTGTCATTCTGACACTTCTAACAGACCACACGGCAATGTGAAACAACTGGGCTACGGGTTGATGCTGTCTGGATACACTGTAAAAAAAAAAAACACACTTTCAACTAACAAAAGTTCAGTTGACCAAACTTGAGTTGAATGAGTGAATGCTGATTCACAACTCATTATCTCAAGTTTGGTCAACTGAAAATAGTTAGGCACACTTTGTTAGTTGAAAGTGTGTGTTTTTTTAAGAGTGCACTAATTCCTTTAAACCCACTATGTGTAAGTTTTATTTCTATCGGCGAAGTGGTATACTGCACACGTTGTGTAAAATGTATTAGCCCTTCCCTTCCCATGGTCCTCACTTCCCGTGGTCCTCATTTTGAAAATGGCGGCGCAAAATGGATATTCTCATTTGGTACCCAACCACATCTACATATAAATGGAAATTACCAAGTTTACGGGAACACTACAATTTATTCATGGAAGTAATTACCATCGTTTTACATTATATTTTTAAAATAAAAAGTATATTTTTAATAAAAGACGAAGATAAATAGAAGATAAATCTTACACATAGTGGCTTTAATAGGTTCTTCCCATTCAGTGTTGTTTGAGCTCTGTGAGTGCAGTTGGTAGGAATAGGAGCGAGAATATTCCAAGAAATAATAGACCGAATTTGTGAACCGTCAGCTAACACTGCCTGAAAGGGGCATGGAAGGCGTAAACTCAAATTGAGTTGTCTTGCCCTTTGAGCTTTAGTTGTTGTTTCGCAATCCTTGTATTAAATGTTCTTGTTCCTAAGTTTAAGCAACATATTTATGTTGAATATTTCCTTCCTTATTTTATTTATTATGTATTTATTTTCATTTTATTTGTAGGGACCATGCACATTTTTTATTATTTCATGCACTGTACAGATTGCACTGTACTATTTTTGATATGCAGTACCCTGGCAGGGCTCAATTGTGACAACCAATACATACAGGACAACATTCAGCAACAAACAATACAGACAATACAAACCATACATAATAAATCATTAATCAGTGGTTGCAGTAGCTTTCAGTTGACATTTTAATTGAGGCTTAAAACTACTGATGGAATCAGAGCTCTTAATGTTATCTGGTATGCCACTCAACTGTGTGCATTGCTAGTGCTGACAGTTGTATTTCAAATGGGTGCTATGCAATTGGGTATGGAAGCACAAAAATCAAGTAGACAAGTGATAGCTAGTCAAGTGATATCTTGTCTACTATGCACAGGTCTGAGAAAAGATAAAAAAAATGTAAAACACAAAAAATTATGTTTGCCTTTTTATCAGTGCCTTTTAGTGTTTTGACCTCTCTAGCTTCATGTAGACAAGTTGATGGAAGTCACTGGGTAATTAAGGACAGTTTGTGGTGTGTAACTTCTGTTTGGACTTTGCCCTTTTGTTAAAGGTCACCCACTGATGTTACTAGCAAAAAAAGAATGAGAAAATGAAACATACACTAAATTGGGGCACTCACACACACACACAACCCACACACATACATACACATAAACAAACACACACTCACACCTCTACCTCTTACACAGGTTTTTCTACTCTACAATATTAACACTGTTCAAATGCATTACACATGGCTTATATGGCCCTGTAAGAGAAGAGTGTGTGTCGGGGCAGTGGGGGGTGTTTGTAAACCTGCACTGCCTGAGAAATCATGTGGTAGGTTGGGTCATTAGGCTCATCCCAACTCACAAATACACACACACACACACATACGTCCATATCACCTACACCTATGCAAACACATTTGTGCGCAAATTTCACAAGGTGCGGTCTGCTGTAGTTTACACAAGCACATTAATGTTACACTATTTTGGCTAAGGTTAAGACATGCTGCCCGTTTAGACTGGCCAACATGCCCTTTAGACTACATGCTGGTGCTAGATAGATTTTATACGCATCAGCAATCTGTTGCACTGTGCATGCTGGTGTAGAGGGATAGGAAGTTTGTGTGCGTGCATGTGTGTGCGTGTGTGTGTGTATCCATCCATGTGAAGGGGAGTAAGGTTTGTGATTGACAGCGGCAGAATGCTGCCAAAGTATTTATATCCAAGGTGTAAATGCAGAATTCATGTTTTAATTCTCCCGGGAGAGACGGTGTCTCTGGGTAGGAGAGAATGTGGGGGGAGCGATGGCATGTCTCTGGGCTGATTAGCTTATTGGGTCGGAATTATGCTGAGCCCCTAAGGGAGCGGTGCTGATCCGTTTCAAATGTCCACCCCTGCGGACTGGACTCTCTGGTCTAATGCGTAGACACGCATCACCATCAAGAATGGTACTCAGACACACACACACACACACACACACACATATTTATATTATCGCAGGAGCACAGGTTTATTGATGTGATGCATAACTTATTTCATGGGGTGAATATGATTAGCTTGTTATATATAGTGATATAGAGTACGTTTTTCTTAAAATTCTTTAGACACTAGTTTTGGGTTTGGGTTTGGTAGAAAAACTGTTCCTATTGTTTTTGTGCTTTATAATTCCTATACTAACCAGATAATATTAAGCTCATAATTCTTATTCAACAACTAATATACTTACTTTAGCAGTAGGGAGTTTATATTGGAGAAATTCTTGTAGAAGAATTGGGGTAGAAATAGCTCATGCAGAATAAGGTAATCTAAGGTGACTTGTAATAACAATAAACGACTAGTATGTTTCCAATTTACAGGTTTATAATAGTAAATATATGAATAATAGTGAATGTGATTATATGAGTATTAGTGAATATGTGAAGATATGAATAATAGTTGTGACATGTGACATGTTACCATTTTATAGATGTCCTGAATTCTGAATATTGCTATAAAAAGCTTTTTTATATTTGGGATATGCTTTCTATGTCAGTCAGAGAAAACAACAGATCAGATATCCTCATCGTTATGTTATCTTTTCATCTTTTTACAACAGAAAATAGTCTGCCAAGCAAGTATAGATTTACCCTGTCACAGAAGGGGGGCACAGCCCCAGTAAGAGATGAAAAGAGGGAGAAGGAATCGCAGACACCTGCCACTACAGGGACCAGAAAAAGGATGTTTATGGGCCAGTCTGAGCAGGTGGTGTGGTTTTCTGGGGCAGTAAGGCTAACCCCAGGGCATAGGGTCAAGGGGCTAACAGATGGATGCTGCTGTGTGGCAGTGCATAAGTATTCACCAATCAAGAGAACAGCGGTTATTCTACTTAAGGTAGCGAGAATGTAGTGGTTTGAAGAAACTATAAAACATTAAAAAAAATAGTAATTGTCAATCATTTTCAAAAATCTGATTTAGGCTCTCCCGATTTTTTTTTTTCTGTAATTCCTGATAGAATACAAGATCAATTTCATTCTTATTTTTAAAGCATTGTTTTATATGTCTATCAGGATATACTTTATGATTTGGAAAAAACTGCTATGAAAGATTGGAACAAGCTAAATGCTAGAACTGTCACCATAACTTCTACCAACGTCCAATAAAACTACATACAACTAGGTTATTCATTCCATATGCTAATCACTCACAGTTTTATAGTGTCAAATGTTAAATAAGCCTGAGTTTAAATGCCATTTAGGGAGACATTTATAGACATGGAGACTTTTTAACCCTTGGTAATTTCATATCATATTTGATATTATTATTATTATTATTTTGTCTCCCATTGTGCCAGTGTATATTTATATTGTTTATGTACACTGAAGGTTAATATATAATAATGTATATCCAATATCTTAAGCAGTTTTTCTTTTTTTTTCTGTAAAGAAGACCACCAACAATACATGGCAATGACTTTAGAATTCTAAATATTACTTGAACATGAATTTAAGAAGTGTCCAAGTTTGACAATGTTATGTCAAACTTGAACATGAATATACAAATTAAGAATACCACCAAGTGAGATTTGGTATATCAACACATAGATGTTTACTTAATTAATAGCAACTGGTAACTAGTAAATGGCTCACTCTGGTAACAGATGAATGCCCACCAGGAGTACAGTACACTCTGCTGCTGTTTTCATTAGTAACCTAGCAACAGCCCTGTAATTTGTGGGACGCCATTTCAAGGAGAAGTCGGAGCCCTGAATAAATACCAACTTATTGTGTTACTGTTACGGTATGCGGCCTCAAACACACACACGCACATACACAAATACAGTGCTCATTTAATCCTGCTTCAGCCGTCCTGATCTCAGTATCTTCAGCGTCACTGTAACAGCTGTTTCAATAAGAGAGGGGTATGATTACACACACACACACACACACACACACACACACACACACACACACACACATTTTGTCTTTATGCATAGAACACACAAATACACTAAATAAAATACAGTAAATCACACACTCCTGTATCTGATGCATGATGATGAGGTTCATACATATTAACACATAAGAAAATGTACTTTAACCCAGAAAAAGAAAACCCACATAAAAAAGAGGGTCAAATGAACAATAAACACATTAGTGTAAAAAAAACATCACAGTTATATAATCCCATATCTCATACTCCATAACCAGATCTCAAAAGAACTTACATCTTAAAGGACAGGCTCTTGGGGTCAGTTAAAATATTGCCAGAAGTTTGTGAGTAGTTTGTTTTCCAGGTAGCCTCACCTATTCATAAAAATTACTCACCCATAGTTGGTGATGTTCAAAATCATTTTTTCCTTTCCTCCCATCTTTCATAAACAAGTCTGTTTCCGTCTTTTCGTGCTCTCTCATTTGAGTCTGTCCGTCTCTGTCACTGTCTCTTTCTTGTCTCCTTTGCCAACTCCAATGTCCTTACTTTCAGTCCCTCTCCCGTTCACCTCTCTCTCTCTTTCTCTCTCTCTCTCTCTCTCTCTCTCTGCCCCCTTTCTCAGTCTCCCCACTGGGCTCTGTTAATCAGGAAGGTTTCCCCTGGATTATGTGTGACTCTCAGGAGTATATTCATCTCTCTGTGTGTGTGTGAATTTTGTACATAAATGCATACAAAAACACACACCACATTATAACTTCAATCCCCCAATCCCCCATTATAACTTCAATCCCCACAAACAGTCTTAACTGAAAGGGGGTGTGGTCTCTCAATGACAAAATGACAATGGAAGCCTTTGCCCTACGAACAGTGCATTGTTAACCACCAGGGTGTGCTGTGCTTCTCACTTAGATTTATATTCTTGTCAAACTACCACCCATTATTAACCTACAAATCTAGACATAACCTAGCAGTAGCGAATAGTTTTGCTCAGCCGATATGTCTGAAATGAGCCATAGGCCACAGTAGACAATAGCAGTTCTTGCAAGTTGGACCAATCACGCTCTGTCCCTCGCATTGGCTTTTAAGCATACACACAGTATGAAAAGTAGTCAGTTTTCTAACAACAACGCAGATGTTTTTTTTTTTGTTTTTTTTTTTTAAATTAGGAATTGTTTTTATCTGATTAGAGTAACAGTAACAGTGTACCAAACATTCAGTTTGTTCATGATCGAATAATCAAACCTTAATGAAACCTTTGAGAAGCCCTGTTACTTTATGTTAATGTGTGAAGCACACACTTGCACAAACACGCACACACACACACACACACACACACACACACACACACTCTACTAGTACCTGTGACCACTCGGTCATACACATGCATGCACACACAAACACACACACACTGCAAACTGAAATGAATAAAACACATGTATCACCATGTCTATCGCACAATCCTGAAACTGACAGTATAAACATCTCAGATTTGATCCAAAGTAAGGGTTTCATATTTGAACTCCATCACCTCATTGCCACATGCACAAAGACACGTGCACATAGACATAGACACACACACACACACATACACAGTGTATGGCGTGCTACTCTGTGTGGTGATG
>JAGFZM010000205.1:230750-248932 GCA_017657215.1 Limnothrissa miodon
ATCTGACAAATAGACACACACACACACAAACACACAAACACACAAAGAAAAGAAGACACAGAGAAAAAAAAGAATGTGATGGGTGGGAAGGAAGATTACAGGACAAGGATTAGGCTACAGATAAAAGGACACAGGGAGATTACCTCAGTGCAGTTAATTGTCAGTCAGACCCTTTCAAAGAGCGCAGATAGCACCCTGCTTAACATGAAAGAGTGAAGATCCCTTCATTTCGGATTGTAAACAAACACAAAGCCTTTTTTCATGTTTAATTAGGCTGAACTTTTCCTTTAAACTTGTTCCTTTACATTGGATCTACAGTACCTCACCGTAGTCTGTGAGTGTATGTGTGTGTGTGTGTGTGTGTGTGTGTGTGAGTGGGGCTGGTTTGTGGAACTCACCAACGCAGGCCTTGCCGCTGAGGGCCAGCACATATCCCACTGGACAGGCACATGAGAATGATCCCACAGTGTTCTTACAGGTGGCCCCTCCCTCGCAGGCCTGGAGCCCTGTCACTGCAGCTAGCGCGCACTCGTCTATGTCTGCATGTGTGCGCGCACCAGCACACACACACACAACATGCATACACACACGGGCACACACAGATATGCACAGAGAGACACACACCTTAGCATTCAACAGTAACACCATGCGCACCTGACAAGCATCTCAACTAGGGGTGGGCAATATAGACGATATATACCATATGCAATATGCATTTGGCCAATGATAGAGATTTTGGGTCATATCGGCATACCGTGATAGGCTCATTGCGTCTCCACAACCATGTGAAAAAATGTTGACCTGTAGCTTCACCTTATTGATAGCACCTTTTCATTTTTATTGATTTATTTATTTATTTTTTTTTAATGCTGTAAGTTACATAACAAAGTATACCGTGATATATATCATCTACCATCTATGGTTCAAAATATATCGCAATATAAATTTTAGACTATATCGCCCACCCCTAATCTCAACTCAGTGGTAATGATGACAGGAACACTTGTGCAACAAACATCTAAGTAAACAAACAGAGCCATTCTCTCACCCTGGCATCCTCCTGGGCCCTTCAGGAAACCACGGAAACAGTGGCAGGCGTAGGAACCTGGCATGTTGGTGCAGTTGGCATGGGAACCACAAGAATCATGTTTCACCCCACTTCCATCTCTGGTTCCATCACACTCATCCACATCTAAAAGCAAGACAGATACTCCTCGATAATTATGGGCTGTAACTGTGTATCTGGGAGAGAAAGAAAGAGAGAGAGGGGGGGAGGAGATAGAGAGAGAGAGAAGAACAAACAATAGAAATAGAAAGAAAACCCATAGAAATTGTGTGTGCGTGTGTGTAATCATTATTCTGGGCCTTTTGAATGTGCGTGCCTGTGTGTGTGTGTGTGTGGTGTATGTGTGTGTGTGTCTGTGTGTGTTTGTATGTGTGTGTGTGTAAATCTACCTTGACATTCTCCACTGTCGTTTAGGGAGAAACCCTCTGGGCAGGAGCATTTCCCGTCCACCCCTCTCACTTGGTTTCCAGGACAACTGACTGCAGTATCGGAGTGAGGTGGGGATGTAGATGGAGGAGCTAGAGAAAGAAAGAAAAACAGAGACCAAAAGAGAAAGAGAGAGAGAGAGAGAGAAAAGGTAGAAGAGAGGGAGGGAGATATTACATATGGCTATAAATTGTCTGGTGATCTTTGCCTAATCAGTTCAGCAAGTCACTCACATGTTGGCAAATCTTGCATGGTTTCGGTCAGATTGGGAACTTTATTGTCCATCTGTATAACATAAAAGAAAGTCCACAAAGTTATAGAATCTAAACACATACAAATTCATAAGACAAAAAGTTACTGACATCATATGTCAAAGGACGCACACTCACCTCACTGTTAAGGATGTTTGTGAGTGTATGTTTCAGGACTTCATTGTCATGTTGAGAAGATACAGTCACAAGAAGTGCTTGAAACAGCCACACAAACACAGTGTCCATACCTCTGTAACATCAGACGAACACACACATACAGACACACAGACAAGAACATTCAACAACTTTCAGCAGAAATGTTTGTGGTCAGTGTCCAGACACCCATCACCACACTCAGATTAATCAACGTCCCCTTCTAAAAACTGTGTTTTACCGATACTCAGAAGGATCTTTTAGAGCACTTGTGTGTTTGCACTGGCAGCACTGTGAATACTGAGGGTTTCAGAGGGGGTGGGTGCAGGCCTGCATTCATGCCCCCCAGGCTACATACGTTTAGCAGGTCAGAACATGATGGTTGAAGGCACACAAAGGATCAAAGGATCAACGATTTGCAAGCGGACAGAGATGAAAGACAATAGGTTTACATGTGCATAATACACAACCCAAGGTTATGAAAGAAGATGATTAATTATGTAGGCTTAATATATCAACAAAAAAACATTACTTACGGTCAAGCAATATCAAAAGTGTGAGTGAGAGTGAGCTCCCGAGAGAAGGGGAAATCACTTGACAGACCACCACGACCGCACTCTGTCAGCGAGAAACAGTTCTTTTCTGGGGGCTGGGATAGGCTGAACCCCTGTGACCCACATCCTGTTATGGAATTTCGACTTCCCATTCCAATTTTCATAGTCCCGGAAGAGGCGCTTATGTCACCTTTTATCAAAAGTCCATTTTCTATACGGACCTTTCTACGATGTCCTTAAATCTCATAGGCCTACTTCAAAGTAGGGTAGGAAAAGTCGACAGACATGGAAAGTTAATTATGAAATGCATTAGGTATCAGTTTTATGTTACACTTTACTCTGCGGCTTATTTCGTGACAGACGAATGGTTGGCAGCTGCTATACAGATGTTACCGATGCACAGTAGATAAGGTTTGACACGCCTGCATCTGACATACAGTAGAACTAAGCATTGTTGAAATTAATTGCTTGTCTGACACTTCAGAAAAAAATAGACTGTATAATTACCGTATAACTGAACAGACAGTATGTATAGGCCTACCCAAGAATAGTAACTAGAGTATGAGAACGCTACATTTTTGTTTTTGGTCAAAATACACTTTTTTACGCATGGCCTAGTTGTCGCGAGATTGGGATGGCGCTATGAAATGTAGGCTATTCTTTTGAAATATCATTGATGCACTGCTGAGGTGAGTTTTTGCTGTAATGCCAGCCAGGGGTCATTTTCATAGAAATCATTTGTTTATAGTACATGTTTTTACAGTCACCCCAGAGAATGAAGCTTGTGGGTCATGAGGAGACATTTCTATTATTAAAAAAGTCCCTACAAACCACCTAGTTGGCTCTTGTAGACCCATTATCTCTGTACAACAGTATACTTAGGCCTACATTTCAGTTAGTTTTGGTAAAACTTTGTTAGACCAAGTTTTTTCAGCTGTGGGCTTTGTGTGATGAGTAGTTTAAAGGGACTTTGTGTAGGTGTTGTTGAACTGAAGTCTGATAAAGTTCACATGTGCACACTCTGACCTCACACAACAACTTTGGACCCCTGCAACCTAGCAACCTGAGTTAGGAAATGGAATGTACCATTTAGGAAATACCCATAAAAAACACTCTTAAGAATAATTGTAATCAGCACCTATAAAATGCATGTTCAGATTACACAGTGACTTGCATTTTCATTCAGATACACTCATTTAAGAAGTGCTTGATATAATTTTCATGTTCTTTGGTAAATTGTAATATTTTTCCGTGCACACATGGAACAGTCGTATATTTTATAGGCCTCTCTCTAAAGGTTATGTCCATTTCACGGTACAGGGCCAGTGAGTCCTTACGTTAGGGACCAGAAGAATATAGCCTACTCTATTCTACATTCAGAGTTAAAATAGGTGTAAAACTTGAAATATCCTAATGGCGATGCTGAGCAAAGATTTACCGGATATTGAGGTAAGCATACAATATAGGCATAATTTGTACCAAATCTATGTTTGTATGACTGACAGTTGCATTTTAATTTTGTATGAAGGGATATTGTCTTATCCCTCTGGAAAGAAAGGCCATTCAATTGTTTTGACAAAAAATAAAAAAGCCCAGTCTTAACCACCTTTTTAAACTTTATTTTGTTGATGGCAGTAACATTTTTTCTCACATTAAAATTTTTAGCATTAAAATTCAATATTTGAATTCAGCACTCTGGACAGCACAGAGTTAGGTCCCTTATGTTCTTTTTAGATTAACATAGATAGGAGTGATACAATTGAAATACGTGATAGTATATTATTCCATATTATTTCAGAATAGCTCTATGTGGGTCTATACAGTTCACACAAAAATCTGTGAATGTATTCATATTTTAGTATTGAGTAGTATATTGAGTTGGAATAGTCTAGTAGTAGTTTTGTGTTATGAAACACATGAATAATTTATGACAGTTGCTATGACAGTTGTCTTATGTAATATTTAATCAAATTAGTCCATTATTACACAGATGCACACTATTTGCTGTCTTTTTAATGGTAACATGCACAAATGTTGTAATTATGATGTAATCTTGTTACCAAACCTGTATGCAACTCCAGTTTTGGGAAATAGTGCATTTATTTCCTTTTAAAATAGTAGTTTTTAAAAGATTACTTGATATTACTTGAAATGATATGTACTCAGTGTAGCACTGTAAAGGAGAGTGAACTGCAGTGGATGGTCAGCAAATCGGAGTGCTGTGCAAATTGTTGTCTGTGTTGTATATCAGGAAAACTGCTGAGATGATCTCTGTGTGGACATAATTATTGGTTACAATCTGAAATGTCACATACCAGATAATTATTTCCATATTATCAGACTATTATCTGTTTTTTTTTTTTTTTTACTTTTAAGTTTTGGATTAAATTGTCCTGCTGGTGTATTGGTGGTAAAATGAAATAGGCTTTAAGGTGTATGTTTGTGACCCCAACCATTGTCCAGCCATATTAATTATAATTTAGAGGAAACTATATGGGTCCAGTTTTCTCTTAGTTTGTCTATCTGTCCTTGCATAGACTGCATGAAATTAAAGGCTACATTTAAATACAAATGGCGGAATGCATATATAACACAACTGAGGTCAAATTTGGCCTTCTTCCTTGTTTGTTCCTTTCAAAGAGGGGCCAAAACATATGTCAGAATGAAGTTACCAGATGAGGTCGAGAACTTGCAGGTATTCTTGAGCATCTGTGATGATCAAGACCCCATGTGTGTACAGTATGTTTGTGTGCACATGTTGTGAGCATGTGTGATGTTCAAGACACTGTGTATTTGTGTGTATGTGCGACAGAGTACTGTAGCCATGTTATGCAGACCTTTGTCATACATTAACTGCTGTGACTGTACAAGCAGCACTTCTGAGGTTTGTACGAGAGAGGTTATCTGTCACAGTTACACAATTGGACAGATTCTGAGAAGTTATGTTTCCCCTGTCGAAGGGGTGTTTTCACGGGGCAGCAGATAAAGGCAGAGGTCATAAAGCTAATGAATGAATAACGTGAATAGAATGGTAACATCCATACAGATGTGAGCTTGTGATGAAGGCTTAGTCTCAAAGCATAGTTAAATATATCATCTTAAAAATGTGCACAGTTCATGGAGCAACGTTGTCACGTGAACAATTGACCATCAGATGAACTTAAACTAGTACTATTCCACAGGCATGGGGCTCAGAGTCTACACGCTTGCTGCATTTCATGAGGAGGGCCCTGTTTGAACACTGAGGAGCAGAGTCCACTACTTTACACAGTCATTTCACTCAGTCACATACCAGACACACAAGACAAGGGCACACACACACACACACACACACACATACACACAAACACTATTTTTATGCAGGAACAAGGAGAGAGTGTAATTAATGTCCCTTGCTTGGACTGTTAATTATTGTTACTGAGCATATGATTTTCCTTAGGGTAACATTTTGTGAATACTAATGGTTTAGCCTGGGTAAACCCCTGTAAATCAGTGATTGACTGCAGGTTGGGTTCACTCAAGCTATTAGAAGTAGGAACATTAATAAGTAAGGTCAGTAATACTGTATGGGAGCAACACATTACTAAACAAACACTTCTTTCATTATGGATTTATTCACCTATGCAAGCCTGTGTATTTTCAAATCATAGTCACAATTAATGCTGGTCTTTCCATGCCACAACATCTTATTTAGAAAACCAGTACACCTTTTATTGAATTTATTTTGCACAACCCCTGTGGCCTACAAATAGAAAGATTTTTTTTTAAACATTAAGTTCACGATCATGAATGTATGTTAACATAATGTATAATAGGGCTCGGGACCATGACGTAAAAACCTTTGCGGGCACCGCCATATTGGCAGCCTAACTCCTTAGTTTACTATGGATTGCTATGGATTTAGTCCCGCCTATTAGTGTGTTGTTGTCACTTAGTTTTTGCCGTCTTGGTCCTATGTTGCTGTATAGTGGTGTGTAACAGCGCAACCCACGATCGCAAGAGGAAAATAATCGCTAATATATTTCTGCTTCTTGTCTTCTGCATTTGAATGAATGGATATTACGTTCGGTGCGCTGCCAACATGGCGGCAAAATTCTTAGAATGCAAGGTGTGTGCCCGAACCCTATTGAACGTGTCCTCTACACAGCATCTTTCACATGAATGGGATAAAATATATGATCAGATGTTGAAAAGGACATGAGGAGAACTTATTGTTTTGATCTGCATACACCCACAGAGTATCCTGGCGTTGAATCCCAGAGTGAAGAGCCATGCCACCATCCACTCAACAGCCTTCAAGAAGACAGCGAAGAAGCACTGGAAGAGAAACCCTGAGAAGAGCTGTGATGTAAGCCTCCTAGAGCAGGGAGCATAGGGGATGAGGGGGTGGGGACTGAGGGGGGATGAATGGTGGGCGAGGAGCTGTTATGAGATGTGATGCCATGTAACTGGCAGCAACAGTAGTCTGTAACATTAAGCTTTCTATGTGCCAACCTCTCAGCAAAACAGCCTATATCAATAACAAGACATACTAGTTGTTAATTACTGGAAAAAATTGCTAACAGATTACATCCAAGAGTCACACATGGATTTTGAAAAGATGGAAGAGTGTAGAAGAAGTAACATTTTTTCATTTTGTTGTTGTGTTGACAGAGCTGTGTGAAGCTGGAGAACAACTTTGATGACATCAAACACACCACACTGAGTGAACGAGGAGCTTTGCGGGAGGCCATAAGGTGTGGACTGGAAAACTGTTTCCAACAGTGTGTGTGTGTGTGTGTTTTGTGTTGTGTGTATAACTACATGTGTAAACATTCCCTCTGCAACCGTGCCAGATGATGTCTCACCTGTAGCAGTTCATTCAACAACGTGACCAGTATGTCAGACGGAGAATCCAACTGTTGTTAACACGTTATCTCTCAAAAGGGAAAGAGGACAGCAAACAGACTCTTGCCCAAGACTTTAACTCACGTTTCTACCACTGATGTTGATAGTGATCCTCCTATCCGATCCTTCTCAACCATTTTTTTTTTCCTATAGCATGTTTTTTTTTGGAGAACATATTTTTGGAAAACATAGAGCAACTTCTTGTGTATACAATAGATTTGTAACAGATTTTTTGGTTTTCTGGGAGAAAATGATTCATTCTTTGGGGAAAAAGAAACATTCAGACATGGCTATAGACAGATGATGGCATGGTGAGCAGCTATCTGTTGGACCGTTTAGGATTTAGTCTTTCCCTCTGGTAGATGCCTCAAATGTGCAGATGCCCCCTGCCAGAAGAGCTGTCCCACCAATCTGGATATCAAGACCTTTATCACCAGCATCTCCAACAAGGTGAGGATACACCAGGCACAAGGCAGTTCCACTGATTCCTTTAATTGTCAAAAAAGAGTTTATCTATCATTTGACACCTCAGTAATTATCTCCTTAAATCACTGATCACTGTTCACGTATTCAAAGAATGAATCAGGCATGTTAACTAGGTCTTTGGGATGTGTTTTGCAGAACTACTATGGGGCAGCGAAGGCCATCATGTCCGACAACCCCCTCGGTCTAACCTGTGGCATGGTGTGTCCCACCTCAGAGCTTTGTGTGGGCGGCTGCAACCTGTACGCCTCGGAGGAGGGACCCATCAACATTGGAGGCTTGCAGCAGTTTGCTGTGGAGGTGCATACCATGAGAACAATTTTGCTGACTGTTTTTTTTTTCACACAGACATGAATCCGATTTTATTAGGAGATTACTGAATAATGAAATACGGAATCTTATTAAGGCCATGTTTATAAACATTTGCAGATATAAACCTGTGTCTGTTGACTGAACTTGCATTCAATGTTTTATACAGTCATGTCTCACAGCAGACAGCACCCATTCCCATTGGAGCATTCTGTAAGGTATGAATGTTCTGCTGTCCTCATGCAGACAGTTGTCTTTTTAGAGTGAGAGGCTATGCTGGCCCATCGGCACAACCACTCTGGCCAAATTGGGGAAGGGCCCGGGCAGACAGAAGGGCCTGATCCTGGGCCTTACTATAGACTTTTGATGACTAGACTTCTGCACACACAGCCAATGTGCAAGGCTTTACATCAGGCTGAGCAGAGTAGGCCTATTCACCTTCAGCTGTTTTGATTTTATTTCTCGTATAATTTGCCTTCTTAGAAATTCCAGATCATTGCTTGCAACTTTGCCCTCATTTTTTCATTTTTCATTCAATTGTGACTTAACCTTTCTCTTCAAAACATATTTCTAAACATGGCCCTAATATGCTTCTGTAATTTTCTGTGATATGTACCTTCTTTAGTAAAAATAAATACCAAAACAAAAACTGGAACTTGGGATGAAACGCTAACAGCTGTCTGCACCCCATGCCCTCTGTAGGTGTTCAGTAAGATGGGCATCCCACAGGTGAGGAATCCTGACCTTCCAACCCCTGAGAAAATGCATGCCAGCTACCACACCAAAATCGCTCTGATTGGTTGTGGCCCAGCCAGCATCAGCTGTGCCTCCTTCCTTGCTCGACTAGGCTATGACAACCTTACTGTACTGGAAAAGGAGGAGTACATCGGTGGTTTGAGGTAATGTTTGGCCCCTTACGTGTGTGTGTGTGTGTGTGTGTGTGTGTGTGTGTTGTTTGGCCTTCTAAAGATTACATGTTGCTTTTTGTGCATTGTCCAGTTTGTAGGATGTGGTCTTTACAGATGTGGAATATAAAGTTTTGCTATAACTTTTGATTTTATAGTTTTTTTGTGTGTGTGTTGTGTGACTTTTAGCACTGCTGAAATTCCCCAGTTCCGTCTGCCCTATGAAGTGGTTCAGTTTGAGGTGGATCTAATGAAGGACCTTGGAGTGAAGGTAACCATGTTTGACTGGACCAACATAAACAAAATAAGAATTTGGCTTGGGTTGTAAGTGTCTGCTGACACAACAGTAAAGTAACCCATCTGTTCTCTGGCAGGTTGTATGTGGAAAAGGCCTTGGGGTGAACGGCATGAACCTCACATCCCTGAAAGATGAAGGATACGAGGTGGTGTACATCGGTATTGGTAAGTATGTGTAAAATGTTCATGCAAAGATAGATGAAAGGATGGATAGATGGATGGATGGACGTCATATGTTTATGGCCCTTATCTTTCTTTCTGATCAGGTCTTCCGCAGGCCAACAGACACAGTATGTTTGATGGGCTAACTGTAGAACAGGGTTTCTACACATCCAAAGACTTCCTGCCTATGGTTGCCAAGGCTAGTAAATCAGGTGAGAATACACAATGTCTGAATATGAATTATGCTCTCTACTATACCAAAAGCGTGTAATGTCTCTTTTGCAAACACAGACAAATCTACAAAAAACAAACATTCTCATACATACACCCAAACATACACTCTCTCTTTCTCTCTCTCTCACACACACACACAGACACACATATTATATAATATACATTTTCAGAAGTAATATTTAGTACATTCTAGAAGTACTACTTCTGTACATTTCTTCTCTCATACTCACTCTCTCTTCTTATAGGGATGTGTAGCTGCCGCTCGGCTCTCCCAGAGTTATATGGGAATGTGATAGTGCTGGGTGCTGGAGACACCGCATTTGACTGTGCCACATCCGCCCTGCGCTGTGGAGCCCGGCGAGTCTATGTGGTCTTCAGGAAAGGCTTTACTAACATACGTGCTGTTCCAGAGGAGGTTAGACAAAACTATCATCAGTAAAGTCATTTAGACACAACCTGATCAATAATGTGATTTGGGTTAAGTTTACTCTATTACCTGATAATTTATTCCTTTTGGTTCCTTTCATTGTGAAATAAAACCCTGAAAACACAGCATATGGAAAAAGAAGACATAGATTATGCCTATTGCAAATCTAGTGTATCTTTTCACAGATGGGTGAATTGCAGAGCACAGTGTTCTGTATAATTATATACATGTGGGAGAGGCCTGTGATGCAAATAAAATTTGTGCTGTAAGATGCAATCCTTGTTTGACAGCACAAGCACACAGACTCAAAGGAAGAGTTTTTGCTCATCTTGTGAAACAGATGGAGCTGGCTAAGGAGGAGAAGTGTGAGTTCCTGCCCTTCTTGGCCCCGCGGGAAGTCATCATGAAAAACGGCCGGGTAATGGCCCTGCAGTTCTGCCGCACCGAGCAGACGGACACCGGTGAATGGGTGGAGGACGAGGAGCAGGTCGTCCGAATCAAGGCGGACTACATCATCAGCGCTTTTGGCTCAGGGCTCACTGACCCTGTTGGTAAGTTGGCCCCATCATCTATATATCTTTCTTTCTGTAAATAAGCCATCCAAGTATTTTGAGGGGGATTTTGAGAGGAAGTTGTGCACCAGTGGTGTACCCTGTGCATTAGCCATGAGATTTAACAGTATTGGATAAGATATATAAAGCTCAGACTCGCATTAACTTACATCTGTAGAACTGTGCTATAGTGAAAGCCGCCATGGCCCCCATCAAACTGAACCGCTGGGGAACACCGGAGATCAACCAGGAGACCATGCAGACCAGTGAGCCCTGGGTGTTTGCTGGTGGGGACATCGCTGGTATGGCCAACACCTCTGTGGAATCTGTCAACGATGGCAAGCAGGCATCCTGGCACATCCACAAGTATATTCAGGTGAAAGCTTCATTGCATTATGCACAAAGGTGGGAATATGTGCCTTATTTTACATATCGTATGGGTATGAGAATAATCTTTCTTATGTGTGTGTGTGTGTGTGTTTGCAGTCTCTTCACGGACATGAAGTGGACAGCGTTCCAAAGCTGCCACTGTTCTACACTGCCATTGATGCTGTGGATATCAGTGTGGAGATGGCTGGCATCCGCTTCCCCAACCCATTCGGCCTGGCCAGTGCTCCACCCACCACCAGCACTGCAATGATCCGTCGTGCTTTTGAACAAGGCTGGGGCTTTGCCCTCACCAAGACCTTTGGCCTTGATAAGGTACATCTATTACCAAGCTTTCTCAAATGATGAAATTAGTTAATATAATAATATTAAATATTTTTAGTTTGATAATTGATATGACCAAAATCAGTGAAATATTTTGTTAAGAGACAAATTTATTGACCATTAATTTATTGATAATCTCAGGATCTGGTGACCAACGTATCACCACGTATCGTTCGAGGAACCACATCCGGTCACCTATTTGGCCCTGGTCAAGGATCATTCTTAAACATCGAACTGATCAGTGAGAAGACAGCGGCCTATTGGTGTCAGGGAGTGGTTGAACTCAAAGCCGACTTCCCAGAAAACGTGAGTCCTAGTGATGGCAAGATGAGGCTTTGTTGAAGCTTCTCACCAAAATGTGTTGCAAAAAGGTTCATTTCATGAGGCCTCACTTAAAATTCAAATGCTCACTAAGGCCATCTAGTGGTGAATAAATATAACAGGAAACAATTGCACCATGCTTATTTAAGGAAGTTTCAGGCAATTTCCCAATTGTGGTACATTTCTATAAATTCTGGTAATAATAAATCATAATTATATCATTATTAATAATATATATTACTATATATTTAAATTATAATTGGGGGTGAAATTATTGTGATGAATGTACAAAAGTGCTTTTGTAACATAAATGGGGAGCAGTGAAGAGGTGTTTTTGTAACGGGAGAGGTTAAGTGACAAAATCATGTCAAGCAATGCCTGATCCAGTTCTTGTTTCCTGGAAGCTAAAGCCAAGGGAACAAACCAACTTACTAAGCTTTAATAGTAAATAATTTAATAACAGTATGTAAATATAGGCCTACTGTTTACACACCTTCCGTCAGAATCAGTTCTGCCATTATGCATGGGATGCCTCAACATGGATGAGGTGTTGTTGCTTTATCACTTTTGCACAAATTTGACATTTCACTTATGGATAGGCTTGTATAAGTAAATTTAACATATTTGATGTTAAGATTAAGATTAAGATACTGTTAAATAATGCTGTCTAGTCTTTAAAACTATTGAATAACCCACCTTATTGGGAGAGATCTGATCAAGTAGCCTACTCCCAAACAGGCGAAAACTTCCTCTTTTTGTTCTTATTCATCGCCATTGTTAGTCTTAGTAATGAACAAGTTGCAATAAACCGCAAAAAACACTTCTGAAAAACTGTCTCCAACCACGGACAAAAACCCACGAGCGCTTATTCTTCATGGGACATCTTTATAGTCGACATGTCCCGCCAAAATCAACCTAGATTCAACGCGCTAGCACGGCAAGCACTTCGTTCGAAGTCTCGATACGATCTGGCCATCACTAGTGAGTCCCAACACTTACCATAGTCAGTTATCAGGGCTCCCGACCATCTTATCTCTTCTGTGTTATAGTGGAATAGTGTAATTTTAATGTCAGGGTTTTTTAAAATACTTGATTGGCAAAAATATAAAGTACATTCTGTACTAGAAAAGAATCAACAAATCCTTATTATACAAAAGAGTTACAACTTAAACTTTACAACATTAATATACAAATATAACAACAGAATCACTGCACCTATCTTTAAGCAAGTAACCATTTTTCTTCTGCCATTTTCCTCATATGTGCTGTGTGCAAAGAAACTTAGCTATGCAACTGCAGAATACCAGAAGCTACAGTATATCAATATGTAAAATAGATTTATTTAGCTAATAGATCTGCAGTGGCATTTGTTCTTGTTTGGTTACGTAAGCACACTTTCCCATTCCCTTTGTCCTCTGACACAGTACACCCATTATGTTGCCCTTGCAGATTATCATCTCCAGTATCATGTGCAGCTACAACAAAGCCGACTGGACCAAGTTGGCCCAGATGGCAGAGGTCTGTATGTGTGTGTTTGAATGCACTGGCATAAAAGGGGTGGGGATTTTTATAAAGTCCATCTATGTCCTTGCCTAATTAATTTGAAGTGATTTTTTACTCTAAACTGAAAAGACAAATTTCTGAAAACACAAAAAAAGTTAACTAATTTCTATCTGTGAACAGAAAGCTGGTCCAGATGCGCTGGAGCTGAACCTGTCGTGCCCACATGGCATGGGTGAGAGGGGCATGGGCCTGGCATGCGGACAGGCAAGTGCTTGAAACACACACACTGTACACACAAAAAGGAATCCCGTTTTTTTCTGGGTATTTAGACACATGGTGTGTGAGTGAGGTTTGAAACACTGCTTCTGGTTTGTCTGCAGGACCCCGAGCTTGTGAGGAACATCTGCCGCTGGGTTCGCCAGGCGGTGAAGATCCCTTTCTTTGCCAAACTCACCCCCAACGTCACCAATATTGTGGACATTGCCAAGGCGGCATATGAAGGTAAGAGGAGATGGATGGGTCTATGTCACTTTGCTGTTAGTCTACTGGCTAGCTTTAATGCATTTTGTTGTGATGTGTTTTCCTATTATGTAAATGTAAAATTTTTGTTTGCCAGGTGGGGCGGATGGAGTCACTGCCACCAACACAGTCTCTGGCCTGATGGGCCTGAAGGCAGATGCCAGCCCTTGGCCTGGAATTGGAATGGGGAAGAGAACCACCTACGGAGGAGTGTCTGGTAGGTGCATCTGATTGGAAATGGACATTCAGCACTGAGCCCCTGTTCACACAGACGTCTAAGACCCTAATGCTATTCTGTGCCGCAGGTAATGCCATTCGACCCATCTCTTTGCGCGCTGTGTCTGCCATCGGCCGTACCCTGCCGGGCTTCCCTATCCTGGCCACTGGGGGCATTGACTCCGCTGAGTCTGGCCTGCAGTTCCTGCATGCTGGAGCCTCCGTGCTACAGGTACACACCAGTAGCCTTGCAATGCTAACAATTCATTTCCTATTCAAAAGATAAAAATACAGCGAAAGAAAACTTCATTGTATAATATAAGAGGAAATGACAGTGTAGTAAGACTCTTGTGTATATGCTGAGAATATAGATTCCAATTAGTTTTTATTTCAAGAACCTACTCCTTGGCTGAATTATACTTCTGCGTCGCAACGACGCAGACACCTTCGCCGACGTTTTTGATTTATACTTCTGTGTCGGAGTCACTGCAACGCGTGGCATTTCACCGCAACAACACAAAGGGGCGTTGGGTCGTTGCTCTTGCAGTAAACAAATACTTATGTGAAAGTATGAAAAGATATTTGTTATAAATCCAAAATTATATCCAAAGTTTAGACACTGTCTCCCACTGCGGACCAATCACAGCCCTCAACGTCTGCGTTGTCTGCATCGTTTTGACGCATAGTTACAATTTTGGGGAGGTGCACGGAAGGCGACGCAGAGCGTCGACGAAGGTACGCAGAGCTACTGCGTCGCTGCGACCGAGAAGTATAAATCCAGCTTGAGTGTAGGAGGCGCTGTGGCTCAGCGGGCTGTCGTCCGACCTCTGGTCCTTTGCCGATCCTGCCCCATCTCTCTCTCCCATTCATTTCCTGTCTGTCACTATCCGAATAAAAGGCAAAAAGCCACAAGAAATATCGTTCAAAAAAAAAGAGTGAATGTACCCAAATGATGTGACCTGTGTCACTGGAAGTGTGTTTTGTTTGCAGATCTGCAGCTCTGTGCAGAACCAGGACTTCACAGTGATTGAGGACTACTGCCTGGGCCTGAAGGCTCTGCTGTACTTGAAGAGTATTGAAGAGCTGTGGAACTGGGATGGCCAGTCTCCCCCAACCCTGCGCCACCAGAAGGGCAAGCCGGTGCCCCGCGTGGAGGAGCTGGTGGGAAAAGTGAGTCAGCATGTCATCACCATTTAGTGGATTACGCACCATTTACACCATGCACATGTTGTGGCCAGGAGCCCTTATGCTCACATACCTGACAAGTAGCCTAACTATTCCAAAAGATTTCTAGACAGCATGTCAAAAGACAAGAAATTGTTTCAGTAATATAGAAGCAAAACATATATTCAACCATTCATAACAGCATAAAACAAAATGTCTGTGTAGCCTTAAAACCCTACTTTGAAGTGATAACCCTTGTCCCTGATCCATCCACCAGAGCCTGCCCAGCTTTGGCCCATACCTCATGCAGAAAACTGAAGCAGTGGCTGAGTACAAGAGGAATATAAAAGATGCTAATGATAACTTCACCGTTAACACCAATGATGCCAGGGTCTTCATACCCAAGAAGCCTGTGCCATCTGTCAAGGTGAGCGTTGTAGCAGCAGTGATGCAAGTCTTTATGGTGCCCAAACTCTACAGGGGGAGAAGATATTATTTGGATCCTGTGTGTGTACATGTCACACAAACAACTTACTGGACTATTTTACCTCAGTTTTGGGCATGATGACTGGGTGTTAGTCCCTTGACAGTTCTTATAAAGGGATCGAGTTAGGTGTGACGTCACTAATGGTATTGCTCATTACTTCTTGTTCTGCTCAGGATGTTATTGCCAGGGCGCTGAAGCACATTGGAGCCTACCAAGAACTGGACAACCAAGAACAAGTGCAGGCCCTGATTGACGAGGATATGTGCATCAACTGCGGGAAGTGCTACATGACCTGCAATGACTCAGGATACCAGGTAGCCTAGCCTACATAATTATGGACTCATGTTTCCTCACATCGGTCTTATTACCTTCCATTGAGGGCTGGCTTGAGGTCTATTCAATTCATTAGTTTGTACAGTTCCACGGATGACTGCTTTTGTGTAATCGGCATAAGAGCAATCCATTGAGTAGTAAGCATAGAATAGAATAGTAAGTATATCATTTTGTATAGTCTATGAATAGTATGGGAACTGCTACATCTACTTTGATCATAAGCCTTGAAGTCACACAGTGATTGCTTCTCCTGCAGGCAATCAAGTTTGACCCAGAGACGCATCTCCCTGTGGTGACAGACAGTTGCACTGGCTGCACCCTGTGCTGGAGTGTGTGTCCCATCATCGACTGCATCAAGATGGTCACCAGGAAAACGGCCTACGAGCCAAAGCGCGGCATCAACCCACAAGTAGTAACCCCTGTGTGCTAAAAAGCATAAAACTCAATAGTGAAACCACTAATAAATATTTTTTTAATCAAAATATATACGGGAACAGCAGAGGTGGAAACACGACTTCCACAGAGTGCCATGTAATCTAATTTCACATTGGCCCCGATTCCGAAGCTGCCTTTGCCACAGGAGGTTTGGCCGAACAGTTGCATCCAAGATGCAGCTACATTAAAGAACAAGGTACAGCTTGTGAAACATTGTAGAGACAGTAGTTCAATCAAATGATGTCTGTTGAAAGATTAAATATTCTTGTCATTAATCTTTGGTTGCTGGGAGCTCTAAGTACCCCCATTTAGCAAACAGGGATTAATTTAGCTTTTAGACTTCCAGGATGTGGATAGGAGACATTTAAACTAATGGTTAGAGGTACAAGGGGAAGAATATAGTGCATAAAATGGTAACACTTCAGATATGCCTTTTAAAAATATGACTCATATTTAAATATTTGCTGGTGTATAATTGTTACCCCATTATAACATCTGTAACACCTGCCAAGAAAAATATTTAAATACAATGACATACTAAATGTGAAAACAACTTCACAGTGAAGTTAGATTTCATTTCCTTTTTCTTGTCTACTCATTTTTAAGCATTGAGAACATGTTTGCTTTAGCATTATGTCTGCAGAGTATTTAGGAGTATAGTCTTGCCCTCACTTGCACAACAGAAAAACTGAATAACCCTCAGTATTTCCATGCATTTAGCCTGGGTAAATCCAACACCAGCTCTGCTTTAACTACCAACTCAGACTTTGATCCTTTGTTTACTTGTTTATCTAACATTTGTCAAATATTGTATCCTACAATCCTGATTACGCTGTGTATTTGAAAGCAGTGAGGAAGTTGAGTGACAGAATAAAGACAGGACAGATAAGATGAACAGAGAGAGAGGAGGAGAGTAGAGGGACAGAGAGAGTTTATTTCAGCATGCTACAGAGAACGTACACAGGAACTGCCAGAACAATCCACTTGGTAGAAAATGAACTTAGTTTAATCGTGCCACTGCCAAACTATACTGAATTTTACATTTACTACAGATGTAAAAACTCCAAACAAAATAGAAAATATACAGAAGCTTCCCCCCCAGAAGCTCAGATCGCACAATCGGGTTGGGATAGTACTCAGCAACAGAAAAGACTGTTTTGAGTGGTGTAGGCCTCCATCTCCAGGTTGAAGGTGTGGAGTGGTGAGGTTGGGGTGTTGGGAGGGGCTGTGTGTGTTTGGGGATAAGTCCATAGGGTTTTTTTTTTTTGGTTCGTTTGACCTTTTTTTTTTTTTTTATATGCTCAGCAAAGGTTCCAAAGGTGAAATATCTTTTACAATGCAGAGTAAGGTGTAAGACGAAAGGCACATTGACTTTGGTCCCAACAGTCCTTTCTCCAGGTGCCCTTCACACCCTGCTCTGACCATACAGCCTACGGGACACGGGCACATCAAAACAGCCCAGAAGAATACACTTAAAAACAAAGCCTTTTTTTTTTTACACATAAAAATGGAAGGGGAAAACAAATACACAACAGGCCAACAACAAAAAGCAAAAAATAATGTCAACATCTAAAGTTGACAAAATCATTCAACCATTTTACAGTAACGTGGAGAAAGTCTAGACTTAAAAAGTGAAAGTCATCAGGATGAGGTTTAAAAAAAAAAAAAAAAAAAAAGCAAAGCCGACAGACTAACAGGCCTGAAATGGGACCAGAAATCTGTTTTTGCTGTTGTCAAAACCTACAGGGGCCGCCGTCTGCTAAAGTCCATAGCTTGTTGGGGGTTGGG
>JAGFZM010000205.1:252743-278385 GCA_017657215.1 Limnothrissa miodon
AGAGAGAGAGAGAGAGAGAGAGAGAGAGAGAGAGAGAGAGAGAGAGACTAACCACATTCCATACTAACTGTGAACAGCTTATGAGAGCAGCAGAGCATCAGAAGAGAAAGAAATGAGACCCTCCAAGGGAGACAGTTAACTGCTAGCTAGTACTCAAAGAGAGACAGACAGAAAGAAATAAAGAGGAGAAAGGAGAGAGAGAAAGATTGATCATCAATTGCAAAGATGGCAGAAAAGATACTGCAGATAGACCCTACATTGGCACAGCAGCTGTAAAAACAGGTGAATGGGTGATTGCGTCAGCAGTGGTTCATAATGCTCACAGGTAGAGCGCATGGGCAGGTGATGAACAAACTAATGAGACAACTGAACTGAGACAACTGAACTGAATTTCTCAGAGTGGGCTAATGGAAGACACTGGAGGTGAACTTTGTTCTGGTCTTTGCTTGAGGGACTACTTCCTGTGCAGTTGGTCATAACCAACTATGAAAACAATTTTAAGATCCACAACCTTTACTTTCATTCTGCTTACAAGCGACTGAACTTGTCTTATGAGACATAGTGATGCTGAAAAAAAAAAAACTATCTGCTTACAGTGTGACTGGAGACCAGGGGGTTCCTGTACTGAGTGTGCATATCTATGCCTGCATGCATGCATGTATATGCGTGTGTCAGACTTTAACAATGACAAGATGTGAATGTGCTCTGCCGTGGAGTGACACTCATACAGACCTCTTCGTTGAGGTTGCTGACCAGGAGCACGCCGCTGGTGCCTGAGTGGCCGGCGAGTGCCACCCTGCCTGCAGCCGCTGCCGCTGCAGCCGCCGCGCTCAGTGGGGAGATGGCCCCTGGAAGGAGAAATAGGAAGAGACGAGGAAGGGAGGACAAGGGGACAGGGAAAACAAGAGAAGGGGAGAAAAATAAAGACAAGACAGGGAGGGGGGTAAAAAAGTGGTTAGTTATGATATGCACGGTGCACCCCTCTGTCCACTGCATTGACACAAGGCTTGCCAAGGCAGCCATGTAGAGAATGAGGAGGGGAGGAAACACACACACACACACACACACACACCCATATATCTGAAATGACAAACGTCAAGCATCACTTAACTCAACTTTAGCCAGCGGACTATATTTAATGTCTGTTTAAAGAGGTCAAAGATAGCATAATTGGAGGACAGATGATATTCACTAGCCTACTAAAAAAACAAAAAAAACACACACTCGACAAGCCAAGTCAACCTGTGCTTTTTGCAAGCGCTACACAACCACACCCCCACAGTTTTAGTCAATCTTGAAGACATCAAACATACAGGTCCTACAGGTTAAAGGAGGACAGGTTAGTAGGGCATGTTGCAGCGCCCTACTTCCAAATGCAGTAGTAGCAAATAGGGGGAGGGGGGAAAATACAACCTACAGTTCTCTCTCCTACATGGACAAAGAAAATGGACACAATGCTGGGTTAGGAAAAGACGTTTTCATAGAGGAAGCGAGTGAGCGAGTTGAGAAAGGGGGGGGGGAGCGAGAAAAAAAGACAGAAAGAAAGATAATGGAAGCATAGGTACCTCCGCCCTGTGCAAGGCAAAGAGAAGACGAAAAGCCTCCACCGCTAGAGAAGGGAGCTGCACTTGGAGAACCTATGGAGAATGTGCAGAGAGACAGAGGGAGAGCGAGAGAGAGAGAAAAAAAGAGCAAGAGAAACAGATCGAGAGAGAGAGAAAGAAAGACAGAAAAGCAGAATGAGAGGGAGAGAAAGAAAGAAGGTGAGAGGGAGAGAAGGAAGAGAGCGAGAGAGAGAGAGAGAGAGAGAGAGAGAGAGAGAGAGAGAGAGAGAGAGGACAGCAGACGACATGGTGGCTAATTTGGTGCCTGTGTGTGTGAATGAGGACTTAAGAAACTGGGCGCTCTCCGGCAAGCCACAGAGGGATGGCCTCGCTTCATTAGAAAATCAGACCTGAAACGGCTTGGTGCAGGACCGATTGGAGAGAAGAGAAAAGAAAAAAATAAAAATAAAAAAAAGGGACAATTGGACAGTCTGTACTGTGATCCTTTGTCATCCGCAAGGTTGCAACAGAATCCAACAGATGGTCCCTTTCTAAATCGCGGTAAAACGCCCACTGCACCTCCTCAGATAAAAGAAAAGACTACACAGGACGAAAGCGAACTTCTCAATGCCTTTGAAATCTCCTTAAAAACTTTTTAAAAAATAAAAAAAACAAAAAAATTTTTAAAAAAAAAAAAAAAAAAAAGCCATTGGCCTTTTAACCTTGTCTGCAACTTTTTACTGTCTGTAGTCTGACCGCTGAGATTAAACAAGTCACAAGCCATAAAACAGAAGAGATGTGATGACTACAGCGCCTCTCACTCACACAGCAGGACGTGCAGCTAGTTGATGATTCAGAAGCATGTCATACGCAAGATGGGATTTTTAAGGCAGGTGTGGTTATCAAACGATAAGATGCGATGTGCGTTATAGCAAAAAGGCTGTGGGTCATGTTACACTGAAGTAGGAGGGGGTGGGGGTGAAGGGCTACTAGCCGTTCAGAGGAAAGGTACTGCTGTAGACGTAAGCCAGAAGGTCAAAGTGGGAGACTGGAGAGGGGCGTTGGGGACACGTACCGAGGAGAGAGGTGGAGTCCTTGTTCATGCTGGAGTCCTGGCCGTCACCAGCAGGCAGCTCTGGGCGCGTGTAGTCACGGCTCTTGTCATTGTTGTACTTCACATTCAAGTTCACCAGCTTGGAGTAGTCAATGCGTAGCGTGCAGCAGGAGTTGTAGATGTTCTGACCGTCCAGTGACTAGCAGAGGGGCGAGCGTCAGTAACAAGGCAAACTCATAATGATCTCCAAAAACAGCCCGCAAAAGCAGAGCAGCGGAGCACAGATTCTTTGTAAGAAAACTCACCAGTTTGGCTTGCTGAGCGTTGACTGGCTCACTGTACTGGAGCAGGGCCTGGAACTGGTTATTTTTGGTGAAGGTGATGATCTTCATGACTGTACCAAATTTGGAAAATATCTGAAATGACAAACAAATTTAAAAAGTTTTTCCAACAACTTCAGACTTTATGTCACCAACACTCACATAAAAGTTATTTCTGGCTAGCAACAACTGGCTGATGCCAGATATTCTTTGGCTTTGTGCATCACAGTCACCTAGCAACCATTGGCAGCCCTTTGGTTCAGGTACTCAAAAGACTTGCAAGCTGACATATGGCGACTGGCAACATTGAGATTTTTTAAATTATTGTTTCACCTCAAGGACTCTAAAAGAAAAACATCTGTAATGGTTTGGCAATTATATTCCATATTTAATTTATAATTAAGAATGCTCCCTTTGTGTTTAGGTTAAGAGTACCTGCTGCAACACATCCAGCGTGACAGGGTAAAACATGTTGTCGATGATGATCCTGAGCACGGGGCTGGGAGCGGGTAGGACACTTTCGCTACCTCCGGACTCAGAGTTAGGGGAGCTCCCGTCCTGAACCGCCGACACTGCCTGCAGCACTGCCTGAGCTCTCTGGGTCACACAACACCACAGAGAAGATTATTAATATGATTGTGAGTTAGCTCTGTACATTTTCCAGCTGTCGCGTGTTCATAATCTGAATGAGCCATGAGCAGAGTCCAAGGCCCAATCCCATTTCACCCCTTTGCTCTACCCCTTTCCCCTACCCCTCCGTTTTGCGCGTTCACGTGTAGGGGTAGGGGTGTACCAATTTCCGTTAAGACAGAGGGGTAGGGGTAAGTGGTAGGGCTATATACCCCTCCAAACGGAGATTTTTCAGAGGCACACTCCGAACGGAGGGGTATGACAAATTTCCCAGAATGCCTTGCGAATCTCCAGAAAAGTTCACAAATGTTAGTATTTTCTCCATTATTGATGGTTTAAAATGTTTGATAACCATTGTATTGTCTTAAGTTTAACGTTATTCCAATGTGTAATGGTCCTTTTCTCCATAAAATGCACACGAAAAAAAATCACTAATACAATGAGTAGTGCAACGGTATTTGTGACTTGAGGGATCGGTTGGAGCATTGAGTTGTGAACGAATTGCGAGCGTCCGTGTTAAAAAAGTGTTGCCAACGTAATAGCTGCCGGAGAGTACTGATGATGTATGCGATTGTTGAAGGGGTGTCCCAATTCGTAGGGGTTGACTTTCAAACCCTACCCCTTGTTGCTCTGCTTCAAGGGGCAGGGGGAAGGGGTAGGGGAAAGGGGTAGGGGTAGAAATTAGAAATGGGATTGGCCCCAAGACTGTTTAATATTACACCATAAACATGTACATGATATGTTTTGTTGGGACTGAGGAAGTAAACCAGGTTAACAGCAGCAGAGATAACGATCTCCTACCTGATTGAGTGCGCTGTCCGTCTTCAGCTCTTTGTGGTTGGAGTACTGGATGAAAACAGGGACATTTCGCACTTGGGGAGTTACCGTTGTATAATAGTTCACCATGGTGATGGCCGCTTCCTCGGTGCCCATTTCCAGGAAAGCCTACAGCAAACACACAGCCAACCACATCAACAGCTGAATGAGATCAACAATGATGTATCTGAAGGAGCAGCAGTATGCCAACATCACATGTGATCACAAAGGAGTATAAATTCAGTATTTTACAGTACCTGGTTTTTACCCTTCAGCATAAGAATGTTGGTGACCTTTCCAAACGGTAGGCCAAGAGCAATGACCTCCGTCTCTGATACCTCGTTGGGCAGCTTCCGGATGTGGATGACCCTGGAAGGAGGGTTCTCCTCTACCCTCAGCTTCTTGCTGTCACTACCATTCGCTGAGAAAAGGAACAGCAAAAGATCAACAAAATGCCACAACTCCTGCACAGTCTTTCAAAGTGGTGATTTGCACTAACGGAAGACACTTACAAGTGACTGAGGAATTAGGACTGTTGTAGTGGCTGCCCGAAAGCAACTCATCTGATCCCCTCTATATTAAAATGAAGCCAGAAATTAGTTTAATAAATAAATAACATTCTGAGAAATAAATCAAATTTTTTTAAGTTATAACACGTGGAATAATGGCTCACCTTCACGCCAACCGCGACATCACTGTTGAAACAAATCAGAGAATAATGGGTAAGAGAACTAGGTCTAAATGTATGGCTTCAGCTTGAAAATATGAACAGAAGGTATTTAAAGTACTGTGATGCACCGCTTAGTGGCACTGCAAAATGATGTGAGGCCTCGAAGAACCAACCATCAAAATAATGTTCTGGCCTGGGATTTAGAGCCTGAAGCCTAGCGATATATCGAATTACGCACGAACTAGTCATACTTTGTAAGTAATCAATATAATGTACTCAACACTTCGATCTCATGATATTACGAGTTAAATGCAGGAACAGGGACTTCATCTAATCGTATCTTTACTCTATCTAGCAACGCAATTATTGTTTCGAGCTAGGTGGTTTCACGTTAACGCCCGTAATACAATTTCTCCAGCGTTTGACACTACATAGCATAAAACAAGCAATCCACTAGAGCGTAAAAACGTAGTGAAGTACTAAAACATTAACTGCACCATGACCAGTAGATAGGGCCCGTTTGACCATACAGCGTTAGCTTGTTCTCTGTACAAACTAATGTTACCATTCATTATTAGCTTTACCGTAGCAGCAAGTCTGTTGATGCCAACTTATATCAATAAATTGTTCATGGATGAAAACCATTTTAGGTGCATTGAATAAGAGTACTCATTGTGTAACATTCTGACCCCACTGAACAGCAAAATCAATGGATTTCAGACAAAGGAGGCGTCGCATGGTTAGCCATTCATTTCACATCACAATGGAGCGCGCCTCCTTTCCTATCTAGGTAGCAAGCTAGGTAGCTAACGTTAGCCAGTAATTTGCAAGAAGGCGAATCGACGTATATTGACCTTTCTGGCCCTATAATATTTCAAATGCACACTGCGTTAGCACACAAAACAAACAAACACACATACTTGTTGTTTTGTTCAAGAGAATACATTTTACAAGTTTATGCGTATTAGATGGCTAACGGGATGGTACATCACTGCCGATTCAAATTAAACGTGGCCCAGCGATGATCTAGCTAGCTAACGTTAGCTTGTCGTGAATTGAGCAAATTTAGATTTCACTGCAATCCATTTCATGTTACGTTCGCCAAATACATCAATTCATTCAATGTTTTATGCTATTTAATGTTTAATTATACCTACCCGTCCATTGCCAAAGAAATATTATCCGCCTTTAAATGATGATTGTTAGACCGTCAACCACAACCTCTTCTTTCAACAGCCTCTTCTATGCACAGTAGCTAGTAAAATGGTGGCCGCAGTCACGAAGAAAGACGAGCCTTACCGAGAACGCGGTAGCCTAGAAAAAGGGCGTGTTCGATAGTGTCGTCAGCTTGTCGATTGTCTGAAGGGCCAGGCTGGACTTTTGCTTTATTTAATCACAAATGGAGTCATCCTTTTAATTGAATTGGGTATTAATCTGTATATGTCCTCAACTGAACAGTAGTGAAGCAAATATCAGTTTTTAGTGTAACAAGGTTCTAAAACCCAGCCATGTCTGTGTAGCCTATGTTTTGGCCTGTTTTAGTCTGACTGCTTACGCTATTTAACGCCAAAATTAACTCCCCAAATGAATATACACATAAAAATAAATAATAATATAACAAAGACTTGATTCTCAATCTTTCAGCTGGCAAAGATTGTAAAATCTTGTGAAACGGTTTCTTAATAAAGCATACGACTAGACTGTCCTCTGGATCTGAGCATTATTTAAACATGCGTTATAAAATACATTGGGCTAATGGTTTTGGGCAATCTTGTTAACTTTATTTTAGCTCTTTATCTGGAAAGGTTAATCCATGTTGTACCCTGCTTGTAGTTTCTATTCTTCAGTCTTTGCTTCAGGTTGAAATTGCTATAGGCAGGACATGATCACATTATATAAGGAATACCTACTACAAAGCACAGGATTTCTGTAAGCCATCTTCAAAATTCTTTCACTATGGTTATATCTTTTGAGTCATTAAACTTCAATGCAAGTTTAAATTTTCTTTTATTTTTTCCGTCAGATTTGTCAATACCCCACAGTGAAAAAGAAGAGAAAGATATTAATACAAAAAACATTACGTCAGGTTATTCCTGGGCAGAGCTATTTAACAGGAATAAATGACTAGGCCTAGTACAACTATTTTTGTATTATGAAGCCATTGTGTTTAATTGACGTATGTTACTGTAGTGATTCCTAAATGGAATTTGAAGGGCTCATAGAATGTCAAAGCCTATTTACCTTGTTGATGTTGAATTTAGGTAGCTTAAAGGCACTCTAAGCGATTGTGTTTGATGTCACTTCGAAGTGACGTTCGAAGTATTGTCAAACAAAACGGAGGATAGCTCCCTCCTCCCCCTCCCTCCCATGCCTCCTGAAAGACTCACGCGCACTAACCCCCACCCAACCCCTCCTCCAAATCCTTCTTGTCATTTATTGGCTGGAACAATGTTTGTTATGTTTCGTTTCGTTTGTTATGCTAGGTTTGCCCACTGTGTTTTTTAGCCGTTTGTGGAGCCTGGGCTATCTACAGAGACCGCGTTTTTTTTACAGTGTGTTCAGGGGACAGGCAGCTAGCAGATTGTGAGGAGATGTTTGCTGTATGTAACAACAAATGTTTTAGTCCTAAAAACGCGTCACATCGCTTAGAGCACCTTTAAGGTATCCAATGGATCATACCAAAACTTAAACACCGTCTCCCATCTGCTTCTACATGTAAATTTCAAAGTAGTTTTCACCGTGCTGAACCGGGCCAAACTGAAAAGAGGTGCGCAGTAATGTAAATGGAGAAGGATACACCTCCTACATTTGCATGGTCCAATCAAAGATCATTTATAACTGTCTCTGGTCCAACCATCTGTTGCCATATTAAATTTGCCAAGGAGGGGCGGGAAATAGAAATCGTTTCGTTCTAACCCTTTGCCTGAATAGGACGCTTAAGCAATGCTCCTGGGTCACGTTCAGACGCACAAATTGTTGACCCTCAAAAAAACATTTCTGATGGTCAAATTTAAATCCCTCTTTAAATCCCTCTCCTCAGTACACCACAGTCACTTTTCTACCCTAAACTGAATATAAAGGCAATTAGCAATAGGTACAGGCATGTTATTACTTAATTACAGCAATGAGGGCACAAACTCTTCATACATGTGTCTGAAACCGATAGCTTGAAATTCCATTTTCAGATCTTCAAGGGTTGAAAATTCTTTAATATTAAATGTGGGTAACCTAACACAGAAGAAGGAAAACACAGAAAGAAAAAAGATATTATGAATCATTATGAATTATGAATCCATACCACATTTCACTGATAAGTTTGAAGTTGGACTAATAATAAAGTTTATCAAAAGTATATACATTCAATGTAAATTCAATGCAAATTGACTCTTCAATTATTTATTAATTATTTATTAATTACTTATTAATTGTTTATTAATTATTTATTAATTATTTTAATGCCATGATAATACATGTATATTCCTTTGTGTTGGTCTATATCTGTGCCTCATTGGGACCATGAGATCAGAATTGCTTTTGTGAACATGACATGTCCTTTGATCCTCTGAGAGAAATTTGGATTGCATTTATCCCAATTGTGAATTTGTGAAATAATACACACTGCACACAGTGTGGGGAAGCTCTTGGGCTGTGTTCTACTGGTCAGGATCTGGTCACCTTTCGGTTTCAGGAGAAACAGGTCTTCGCCCTCATATTTGTATTGTAATAAATTAGAGGCTTCTTGTAAATATGAATATGAAACTCACAAGGATTAAGCTACCTGGACAGGCAAATTGGTCTAAGACTGATCCAAAGTTAATCTAAGAACATGACAGTAAATTTTAAATAAAAGTAGGACTGCGATTTTGCCAAAAATCAAAATTGCCATTTTTCTCAACCAATATTGCGATTGCGATTGTATTGCAATTTTTCACAATAAAAACCACGAGCCCCAAATATGTCCCATTAGTATGCATATTTGTACACAATGTCCAATTAAAAATAGAAAATGAACTATTCTCATTAATCAACATATTTTTATTCAAGAGAACATCTTGTTGCATTGAACCCCAATCCTTGTTTAACATAGTGCAAAGTGTAGCTAACAAACAAGTCTATGCAGTTACAAAACAAAAATACTGCGCACCTCTGCAATTTCGAAATTGCGCTTTTCAAAATTGCGATTATATTGCAAACGCGATTAATTGTCCAGCCCTAAATAAAAGTGATCATTTCTGTAGCCATTAAACATGTATGTGATGGGCATGAAGAAAGATGTTGGGTTTGGAGTTGTGAAAAAGACTGAAAATCATTTATAGCGTTAGATACACTGAAAGTAGAACATTTAGTAACATTGTGACATAGTGACTAAGAAATCTTGTCACTTACTTTTGGAGGCCATCTGAAAGAGGAGATTCACAGAGAACTGTCATCATTTTCTCCTTGCATTTTTTACCTGATGAATCTATGTCCACCTTTGCAGTTTTATGTAAATGCAGGTACTCCTGCAGCAAAATAGAGCTTATTACATTTTTAAAGTTATAACATCAAGTAGGCCAATAATAATTATTTATCAGGATATTCAAAATTGTGGCCTACCTTAATTTTTTCTCTGGGCCCTTGCAGCAGTATCAATATCATTCTACCTAAAAACAGTCCTCCAGTCAGACCCAATTCTGAGGTGAATTTTTCAATAATTTTAACATATTTAGTCTTTGCCCTCATGTGGTCGATGTGCAACAGTGCAACCCATGTGCTGTGCTCATTCTTTAGAGTTGGTTCATTGGATGGCATCATGATAAACACAGAGGGGTTCTCTTGAAACCATGACAGAAGTTCGTGAATCATTGGTTCCGACTGTAATTCCACCGCTTTTGCAAGCAGACTTTCCCTTACTGACTGACATTGCTGCCGGGATAAGTCTTCGGAACTGACGCTGATAGCTGGTAGACATTGCGGATAATCCGGGGACAGATGAAACACAATATTTACAGGAATTGCCTCCACCAAAAGTTTTATGCGGAATACAAATCCTTTATCAGCTGTGGGAAAGAACGATAGACACATCAATAAAGGAGCTAGGCAATTGTAGCAATAAATGAGGTCCCCAGTTAGGTTTGGTGAGAGAAAAATGAAATTACAAAACGTTAGCAGTTTAACATCTTTAGAAGTTGATCAGGCCCTACCTGATTTTTCCAGCAATTGAAACTCATCCTTGCCACAGTATATAGCTGATAACACGGATATTTCGTCATCTGCAATAGTAGACATTATAAATGAAGAAATATCATTACGAAGTTTCGTTGTTTCATTGGCCTACTTGAAACATTGAACAGGGCAAACCACTACGGAGGTAGAATCTCAGTGGGAGGGCAAACCAACCACGCACATACGCACATACGCACAAACATTTCCTCTTCTTCTACACGCAGCCCTGTCACGTTCTCAAATTTGACGGTGCTGTACTGACATCTAGTGTTCGCAATGTCAAACTTCCCTAACTTTTCAGCCTGTTCACCACCCTGCGAAATAGTGGTGTGGTCTCTACATTCAAATCCAAACAACATTTATACAATATGCTATAGACATAAGTACACATAAGACATAAGTACACATCACATATATCCTCTGTTTGGTGGATTAGTTGGTTTTGATGTTTGTCATTCAGTTAAACTAAGATATTTGTTAAGAAAATATTATTGGCTGCCTGCCTTCATTGGCAGCCAACTTTAGGCCTACTAGGAGAACACTTGAAAGAGTGGAAAAGAGAGGAAGAGGGTGAGTGGAAAAAAACAGAATAAAATAGTATCAGGAAATTTCAGACTTGAATAGTTATTTCAAATCATAGAGTCAATTTCACTATTTTCCCCCTCCATCTAATTGTTTTTTTTTTTTTGGCCAAATTTAGAAAATAAAAGAAAATAACAGTTTGAGTCTGTATAACTGTAAGTGTATGGTATTGTCACATTTCATCTAAGGTTTGAAATAAGCTGCCTGCACTGCATATTTTATTTGGAATAACTTGATAATGAGATTGGGGAAATACTGAAGTTTAAAGGTTGCCCACAGGGATTAAAACTAAATAAATAAATAAATAAATAAATGTTGAGGTAAAAAAAATCACAACATTTGCATCAACTCTGGCTCCTTGTCTCTTGCTCCCTCACGGGTAGCCAGGAACCTAGGTGTTATGATTGACGACCAGCTAACGTTCAATGACCATGTTGCTTCTGTTGCCCGGGCCTGCCGCTTCGCACTATTCAATATCAAAAAGATCAGACCATACCTAACTCAACAAGCCTCCCAATCGCTGGTTCAAACTATGGTCCTCTCACGCCTTGACTACTGCAATGCCCTTCTGGCAGGACTTCCTGCCTGTGCCGTCAAGCCACTTCAGATGATCCAAAATGCTGCGGCGCGTCTCATCTTCAATCAGCCGAAGAGGACGCATGTCACCCCTCTGCTAATCGAGCTCCACTGGTTGCCTCTGGCGGCTCGCATCAAATTCAAATCACTGATGCTGACTTACAAAGTGCTTAGAGGATCTGCCCCTTTTTATCTAAGCGCTCTCATAAAAGCTCAGGCTACCCCCCGACAACTCCGGTCCTCCAATGACTGTCGACTGGCAGTCCCAGCACCTCGCCCAAGGCAATCCAAAAACATGACCTACCAAAAACAATCAGAACAGGGCCATCTCTGGAGGCCTTCAAAAAGCTCTTAAAGACCCAGCTATTCAGAGAACATCTTCTATCCTAGCACTAAAATGAACTGAAGCACTATCCCCTAGCACTATGCTCCTTAAGGTTTCTGCTATGTAGCTTGATTGTTATCCTCGTTTTGTAAGTCGCTTTGGATAACAGCGTCTGCTAAATGCATAAATGTAAATGTAAATGTAAATGAAAGGTAGAAGTGCTAAGTTTATTTTGCTATTCAGTTGATTTACAATTAGCCAAATTTGCATTTGAAATGAACGAATTGGAGTGGAAATGTGTGAGTTAACAACTTACGCTACATGAGCTTATCATTTCCTGGAGGTCCCTGCAAGGCACAGTAAATACAATGTGGATTGAGGATCTGTGCGGGAGTGAACACCTTGGGACCAGGATCACACACTAGCGGAGAACCGGGACTTGCCCATGCACGTGGCCATGCATTTAATGTCTGGTTATACTTTGTTCAAATGTGATGTAATTGTATCTTACTATTTAATTTTTTTAACATAGGCAGAAGATACAACAGTTAAACATAGGCCTACATTAAGCCTAGTCATGGTTGTCTTTCAGGCTTGCAAACATCAGGTGCAGTGAGTGAAGTGTTTGAGAGCCAACGAACTTCCTATCTCCTGCCCACACACACACACACCCTAAATGCAAAAACACCGTCAAGAAGCACAATTTTACACCATTACTTATATCCACTAACTAGTTATAATGAAGTTTCATTGTTTCCTTGTATTCCTTACATGGTTCAAGGATCCAATCCATAGACTGTATATAATATACAGTCTATGATCCAATCAAAGTGAACATCACCGTCACGTGACTAAAGTTTGGAGTTTTACGTGTAGAGAACCAAGGAAAGGAGAGGAAGCGTTTCGGGCTTTGCCTTTGCTGAATAAGTGAAATTATTTCATCTAAAGTTGATTTCCCCCCATTTAGTTGTGTTCTGTAATCACTTAGTTTGTGACAGAAAGTCAGAGTGCAATGCTTGGAAAACACATTTCACGTGAGTACATTAAACAAATATGTTTGAAATGTTTACTCAGAGACATTTTTTAGGCTAACGTTTGTAACCTTTAACATAACGTGAATTGTGATAGATAGATAGACTAGGCAGACAGGCAGGGTTCTTTAGATACTAACCTTAAAATACTAATCGTATTATTTCGTTTTCTATGTTGTGTAACACATGTCTTACAAGACAGTAATGAACGATAAATATTAATAGCACAGAAATACGTGCGTTGGGTTCCCTTTTAGGAAAATTCCCCTAACAGTAATGTAACGTTACAGGTTATGTTAGTTATTCATACCATGTAACGTTAAGGGAAGCTCAGTTGGTCAAACGAAACTTAATAAGTTTACGTTAGACTGTTTGGGGATCCATACCTTACAGTAACGTTACCTTTATACTAGGAAGAAAGATTTTGGCGATAAGTCGCCAGACGTGAGATAAGAATCATTGCATTGTTTGCATTCCTTCCGAGTTGCACAATTTTAGGAGAAGCCTAACCTAAAACGATAGTGTAGTGTTGTGAAGGTCCACATTCTAACTTTTTTTGAAAGATCTTTAGCGATCTTGAAATGTTTGAAAGGAAGTTGGTATGTAGCATTGTACTTTTTCATAATAGCCTACATATCCTTGAGTCTAACACCATTGAGGAGCGAATAATATACAGCAGAACTAGTAGCAGAGCAAAAACATTTAGCCATACTGGAAAATATGAATAACTAAGTTATGAAGAATTTATTGCGTTTTCACATCTTGAAATCTTCCCCTATTGAACATTTCCAGCTGTTTTGGAGCATGAGGGACTATCTGGGTTGAGAAAGCTATTGTGTATGGGAAGTGACCAGCTCACTACTTACCTCTGAACTGGAATGTTGGGGCCACAAATTGGAGATTCCCCATCTCCCCTCCCCTTAACCAATGAGGATAGCGGGCAGAATGCAGACTGCCAAGGGAGCACGACCAGCTCTCCTCAGGGAGAACCAGAATACATCATGAGGCTGGTGGAAGACCTGCGCAAATTTGCAGATGTGCTGCTAAGCCTAAAGGATGCCTTCCTTTCAGCAGGTGAGTGTTTCAGATACAGAAGAGCCAGCACTGATTAAACCTTCTCCTCACTGTTTTCCACAGGGGAGAGCTAATTTCCAGGCAATTATAATGTATATTATATATATGTGTGTGTGTGTGTGTGTGTGTGTGTGTGTGTGTGTGTGTTTTATATAATTATATATATTTCTACAGTCATCTCCTTTTTCTCTTTTGTGTGTTTCCCCCTCTCTCATTATTTCTAGCTTTGTCTCACTCTTTTGTTGCTTAATTTCTGAAGAGAGGCATACTTCTTCTTTAGGGTTGTGCGATTTTGCCAAAAATCGAAATAGCGATTTTTCTCAAACAGTATTGCGATTTCGATTTTATTACGATTTTTCACAATAAAAACCACAAGCACCAAATATGTCCCATTAGTATGCATATTAGTACACAAGGTCCAATTAAAAACAGACAATGAACTATTCTCATTAATCAACATATTTTTATTTTATTCAAGAGAATATCTTGTTGCATTGAGCCCCAATCCTTGTTTGACATAGTGCATAGTGTAGCTAACAAACAAGACTATGCATTAAGTCTATGCTGTTACAAAACAAAAATATTGCTCACCTCTGCGATTTCGAAATTGCGAATTTCAAAATTACGATTATATTGCAAATGCAATTAATTGTCCAGCCCTATTCTTCTTTGTGTTAATTGTGATTTTGTAAAAAAAAAGGGTGTTTGCATGCTTGCCTTCTTGTGGATGACAGAGGAAGTCTAACTGATCTGGATAAACAAAGTTAGTATTAACTGTGTACATTTCATTTCATTTCATTACATTTCATCTATGGACCTGTAGGGGCTGGGTTTGTTGTTGTACATGCCTGTGGTGCTGATCCCAGAGCCGGGTCTTGCTGGTGTAAAAAACTATGGGCTCGCTCTGATGGCTGTGGCCAGGGAGCTTCCTGAGCATGTGGAGGCCAGTGGGAGACCCTGAGAAGGAGGAGTACGTGCACAAACATTCCGAACATTCTGAACACTGGAGTATGTAAATGTGGAGAAAGTATGTAAATTGTTAGGAAGAAAATGTAGCCTGGCTAAAGCCAGTGGTTTCTGTTCTGGTGGCCTGGTGACACTTTCTGGTCTGTATGATATTCAACACAAGATGCTATTGTATGACTTGCTGCAAATTATTATTATTATAATTTTTTTTTTTTTTACAGCCAACTACCACAGTTAGACTAATTGTTCATCTTTGATTATGATGATCATAAATCATCATATGGCAGTTGTATATCGTCTTTGTCTAACCTGGCAAATGGGCCTAAAGGTCTTGAAAGCAACACAGTCTGACTGTCCTCCTTGCCATCTGATTAGATGGGAGATGTAAAGACCCTTTATCCCTTGGCTGTCCATGTGTGCATGAAAACCCAGCTGTGTTTACCATGCACCTGTGCTCCGTGGGCCAGACCACTGGAATGTGGCAGTGCTCTGTATAGCTGTGGCCGTATTCCCTATTCCCTACTTTTTTTTTTCTCTCTCTCTCCAAGATGATGTGTATATGTGCTGCGGTTTATAAGAAACATTCTTGAACTACACATAAACATTTTGTTGGTTACAGGGTCAAAAATGGCATGCAAAACCCCAAATGTAATGGCCAGCACACTGGAACCTGTCCATTTAAGGTTAATTTTTACAGTAAATAAGCCCTTCTCAAGGGTTCTTCCACAGACTTCCTCAGGCGCTGTGTTTCTCGTCAGTGTTCTTATGTTCATGCCCTCTTCATAGTCTAGTTTGGATTTAGTTGATTTGTATTTTTAGTGCTTACAGTTTGCATTTACTTGAATGCGTTGCGTCTTCTAGCCTAAGTCTGTCAGTTAGGATAATGTTCCGACTTTGAATTAAAAACAATTAAAACGCACTATGAAACTCAACATTGACTGATCCTAAACGAAGAACAGGTAAATGTCAAAATAGAGAGAGTGTGTGTATGTATGCTGAGATGAGCAGATGATATGAGATCTTAGTGCATTTACTATATTAATGCTTTTGATGCTTATTTATTACAATAGCCGCAAATATTCACACATTCTTGGATGAGAATGCAGACAATTCATTCTCTTTGAAGCAAAAGCGATCCTTCATAAAGGCTTTTTCCAGTATCTGCACAATTTGATTGCTTTTTGAACTTGCTTATTCATCAGGGCATCCACCAACAATATGTTTGTAACTTGTGTGACAAGAATGAAAAATTAATTAAGGACAGTTGCCTTGCCTTACCACAGATTTTCCAAACCTGTCTTGAACTTTCTCATCACAAAAGGTTGACTTGTCAGTGGTGGAGGTAGAATAGAAAGCACTTACGGGCACTTGGGAAGCTCTCAGAGGACAAAGAAATGGTGTTTTTTCCCCCTGATTAATTGTGCAGCCCTAATTGACAGTTCACTGCAGGACTTTGCACACAATGTTTTTTTAAAAGCTGCAGAGCAAGGAGATTAGTGTCAGTCAGAAAAGCCTTGGCCATTTGCCTTGGCCACATTTTTAATTAGACAATGTTTTGTACAAAACACACTAAAAGGTAAAATCTATTGTGAATCAATCCATGTTGTTCAAGGGAAACAAGATGCTATTGGTAAGAAAAAGAATAAAAAAAATACAACATAGATCAAATGGTAACCTAGACACTAACTGAATGGGGCATAATTCTCACTTTGAACTCTTCTGATTTTTTATGCTCCAGTTTATATCAGATTTTCTCTTTTTTATATCCAGCACTTAAGGACCCTACACAGACTGGGGCAGTGTGCTGTGTGTATACACAGAAGACAAGTCTACCCTGTTATGCCCACAAAAAAGGGGCCTTCATGGGGACCGTAGGGGGAAATGGGGGTTAATTTAGCAGCAAGTCAATCAGGTGCCCTGCTAATACAGATTTTAGATAAACCTTTGCTCGTAAATATCTCTTTGTGTTCCATTTTCCTGTTTACCACCTGGTTCACCCAACCTCATTTGGCCTCTGCGTGCTGTCCGTTGTGACAACAGAGCTGGGAGACAACGGGGGAGGATAAACCTTAAGGGAGACCCAAGGCTCTTGGCTAGCCGGACTAGTTTCGTTTGAGGGGCTGGTGCAGTTTCGATTAGGGTACAGACACGCTCAGACAAGCTGTCCGACTACCTGCTGTTGAAAGTGTAAAGCCAACAGTTACCAAAGGCACCACTGAGCCAGGTACAGTGTTGTGAACAGCCATACATATCCATCTACAGAGTTTCCAGATAATGGAAAAAGGCCATGGTAACCGGCAAATAAGGAGAGCTTTTTGAATGCTGGTGATGTTTTGTACAGTTGTCAACAGCTGCCTGTTGTTACCATCTAAGCCCTAAGAAAGACTGTAGAAAATGTATAAGTGCCTTCAGAGTCCTTTCACCTTCGAAAAAGTCCTCATCATTCACACTAATCTTTTGCAAAACCTAAAGCAGTCAACTCCTTGTGAGGGCTGTTTGTGTGTGAGTGTGCGCGCACATGTGTATGGCATGACTGACTGATTGGGGGAGGGTGGAGTAATTATGGGTATAGTATATGGTGCTTACCAGTTCCACAATTGCAGACACACTGTATCATTTCTTTTTTTTTTTTTAGTTGATGACTGAGAAGCAAACCTCAGCAAACTTTTTTCTCTGTTGCTTTTCCTTTTTTTTTCTTTTTTTTCTGAATGCTCCAGTGTTTGGCCACCCTGAAGTGTCAAATATCTTTGATAAACAGTTCAGGTGCTCATTCCCTCTCCTTCCTTGTGTGTTACAGAGGAGCCAGTCAGTGTTCATCGAGTGGTTCAGGAGCGACTGACTGAACTGCTGCGCATCCTGAGGGCAGTCATCGCCAAACATCCAACGCTCAACTCCAACCACATACTCAGTGCCACGGGTAACCTCATCGCTAAAGTCAAAGGTCAGAGCCTCAGTTGCCCACTTCTTGAACAGTCTATGAAAGCCCATGGTACACTTTCTCTTTGTCACTGGGTTTCTCTCTGCCTGTGTCTGGATTTTACATTTTCTGTTTCCATTTGTGCATTTGTTGATGTTTGTATCCAAAGTGACCAAAGAATACTGGCATTAATGGTACAGAAGTGAGGGTAGCGACAGTCTATATCTCAATGTTTCTGCAGCATCTTATAATAGCCGTAGCTGTGCTGCAGTCTCACCTCCTTAAGGCTGCTCCAGCAAGAAATTCGATCCCCACAGGTGGCGGCGGGAGTTCCTCCGTCCGCCTCCCGACTCAGGAATGCAGACCTGAGAGAGTCAAGGCGCTGCTGCTCACATTCCTGTCACAGCGAGTGGCTGGGGACGCCTCCGCTCGGCTTCATCTCAAGCTGGGATTGGCTGCAGAGCAAGTTCCCGGCCCTGCCCTGTTCATGCATTTTAAAACAATGAGGCTTGTTGGAAGAGTATGTCACAAAACATTATCAGTGGTCTTTCGACCTGTTGACCTGAGACCGTGTAGAGTTGGGTAAACTTGGGTGAACACCTCTGGGAAATGCCCTTGAACTTCAACTTTTGACCTTTTTTTTTCTTTCGTATATAGGTATATATTTAAATTCCATGCAAGGCTGTTACCACAGCTGGGAGTATGTTTCTAATTTATACAGTTACATTCATTTAAACCAATTTACCCCACTGGCTTTAGACCTCCTGCATACTATTAATAATTTAGACTTGAATTCTGTACATTTAAAAAAATCTTTTAGTGTGCATGTATTGGCATAATTATTTCCTCATTGTCTCCACACGCAGTTATGTTTATTGTAACCAAGATTAGGATCGTCTGATTAGATGTACCTTTTGATTTTGATGTTGCAACGGACTGTTTCCTGTCTATTGTGGATTGGAAAGGGGTCTTTTGCCCTTCATGACGGATGTGGGTGTAGAGCTTCTATCAGGTCAAGCTTAGTCTGTGACTGCCTCTCACCTGCTGAATGGAGTCTAGACAGAATTCTTCAGTGTTCAGTGTGTAACATTTGGAACACATTCTAGAAAGCTGATATTCCAGTGTGTGACGTCAGTCCACCTGAAAATTGTGAAAGACAGGGTTTTGAGGAAGCAGTCCAGATTCTAGCTCCTGTCCTAATTGGTAATTAAACGAAACTCAAACTTTATCCTCACTATTGTCAAGTTATTTTTATATAAACCAATGCTTTGCATTTATGTCAACTTCAAGTTGTAAAGAATATTTAGTATGAATAAAATTAGCATTATATAAACAGTGTGCTGAGTATTTAATGTATTATATATATATTTAGTATAAAGTAATAGGCCTACATTTATGTACTGCTGTCAGGCAATTTGCCACCAGCTGTCTTGACACCAGGCTTTTTCAGTACTCCAGACCATGTGTGTTTCGTTGCCTCCTTTGTTTTTGTCTTTTTGTTCCTATTGCCCCAAGCACCTCGTGAGCAGTAAAAGTGTCAGGTTTCTTATTTTATTGTGACTTCTTCCTTTTCCCTTGGCGTGTGTGTGTGTGTGTGTGTGTGTGTGTGTCATGTTGTGAACCCTGATGCGATATTCTATACAGGCAGAACTCTGGGGTTTATCTACAGTAAGAGGAACTTCTACAGCATTGTATAAAATGAAATGTAGCCATCATCTTCTGTGCTGGCCAGCATGGGCATGTGCAATAGCAGGTTTAAATTTTACAGCTTGGGCAGGGGTCTCAGTGGATGCGTCATAAACTCTGGGACCCAGGTTTGCGTCAGACCCCTACTCTCTACTGACCTATCAGAATAAAGTCAAAAGCCTCAACATATCGTGCACAGGTTTGGTAATGTTGGGTTGCTCTTTTCACTATATAAAAATGAACCTTTTAGCAGCAGATTTAAAAAAGGAAAGTTTTTGAATAGGCCCAGAATCATTCATAGATGTGTAAATCGTGTATTTATAAATGTGTATTTGATGTCTTTCTTTTGCCATTTGATGTCATGTTTTCAGGACGTTAGCTTGATGTCCTCAGGAAGTTTGTCTGAAAAGCCATGTGATTGCTCACTTTCCCCAGGCGTAAACTTTAAGGAAGTCAACAAAGAAAACAAAGAGACTATTTTTGGCGACATACACTCATCCATCGACTCCCTGGCGTTCACCTTTGGCAATGTGTGAGTGAGCCAATTTGGCCGATATTTCTTTCCCCTTTCGTTTGCCTGCATTGCTTGTTCACAGTGCTCAGGCTGACGGCCGAGGAGCACGGCTGCCACTGTGCTGCCCCGTCTGTGCCTGACCAGTGTTGGTGCCTCCCCCCCCTCCCCCCATCCCACCCCTCTTCCTCCTGCAGGGTGTCGGACTTCCTGATGGGAGATGTGGACAGCACCAACTTTGGGAACAGCTGGAGTTTGGTGAGTGGCAGCCTTATCTTTCTCAATGTCCTTCATCTCCACAAAAACTCCCCCAAAACTGTTCATTCCCTCCTTCTTTCTTTCTTCTCTCTTTCTCACTCTCTCTCTCTCTCTCTCTCTCTGGCTTTCTTTCTCACTCGTGCTCTCTCACGCACGGATACTGTGGAGGAAAGGTGCAGAATGGGAAGTAGGAGAGAGTGTAAGCAGCCAAGAAATGTGTAAAGAGGGGCCAGCGATAGGAAAGAGGAGAAGAGGGCAGACGTGCCAGAGTACGCTTCAGTGTCTTCTAGAAGAAGTGTCTACAGCCATGATTAGTTTCCTTTCCGAACGGGTGTTATGACAGTGTGCATCATGTAATAAATGGTTTGTAAACCTATGTGTGTGTATCTTTGTGTATTTGTGTGCATTCAGTCCTTTGACAATCTCGCCAGTGATGGAGGTGAATATGGTCGAGCCACAGAAGACCTATCAGGTGAGTGTGTTTTTCTGGTCAAGATTTTCAGTGATAAAGCCCCTACTTTCCCTCGCTTGTGTTTTTTTTTTTTGTTGTTGTTTTTTTTTTGCCATTAGCAGTTCCTTACTTTTCCTTCTGTCCCACCAATCGAATGGTCATCTCACTCCCTCCTTGTTCCCCCTGCAGGGAAGACTATTTTCTTCCTCCCTTTATTGTTTCTCCCACATCCTCTTGCATCCCCCCCCCACCCACACACACACACACACACTCACTCTCTCTCCTCCCTTTGGCTCCCTTGCCCTTGTGGCCTCCCCCTTGCAGTACTGAAATTCTTGGGCTGTTTGAATGAGAATCACACGTGGAGCTAACTCAGAGAAAGGATGTGTGTGTGTGTGTGTGTGCGCGCATACATGCATGCATCTGTTTGCATAGACATATGTGTGCAAGAGGAAGTACTCAGCAGTGTGGTAATGTGATTAGCAGTCCTACCAGCATGTATTTACTGTACTATAGACTACAGTATTTGTCAGTAATTCTTCTGCTTACTGCAGTGGTGTGATATATGTGGATGTTGTGTATAGGACCGAGTGATTGTAGCATGCGTGTAAGCCTGGTGGTTCATGGTCTGTGATTGTGTAGGCCCTGTGCCCGACGTGGACTTGAGCCAGCTAAAGAATGGCCGTGGGGTGGAGTCGGCTCTGCACTACGCCAAAGCCTGGAGCAGATACACTAAAGACCTGCTGGCCTGGTTGGACAAACGCATAACCCTGGGTGGGTCTGCTCCTCCAGTCTGTTACAGTTTACATATCGCATGCACTTCTCACTCACGTCCACTGTCTTCTTTGTCTGTTCGTAGTGCTTACATCCTTTTTTGTTGTTGTTTTGTCAATAGATATTGAAAGTGCCAAAAGCATGGCCAAGATGGCTGAATCTGCAAAGGTGCTGTTCAGCCAACAGGTACTGCTAATGCACATTTACATTAGATGGTCATGTTTGAAGATAGTATAGAATCTGGCTCCTCTCACTAGACATGGGCAGGGTTTCAGCAGGACTTAGACATTTTTATGATTGAAATTTTAGACCAGCATGCCTATTCCTGTAAAATATTTGCACAGGTTTGTAAGATTTGAAGTAAAAGTTGTGTTCATCATACAGAGGAGCCTTATGAGTGTTCTCTATGGTAGTACTTTAGCAACATTGAGCAGGGGTATTATGATGGTGCTAGTTATGCTAGCATTACAGAGAGTGCACCATTAGTGCAATCTGTATCATGCACACACAAATGTTTTACTTCCAATTTGAGACTGAAATGACAGCCCACATCTTTGTGCAGGATTACATGCCATTCAGAGAGATCTACATCTCTGCTTTCAAAAAGGACATTGAGTACAGCCAGCTACTCCTTCAGACAGCATCAGCCCTCCAAACTAATAAGTTCATTCAGGTAAGAGTGTAAGCACTGGGATTTAATGTGTGATGTCATGATTAAGAACGGGAGCAGGAATGTATGTTTACTGGTAGATCCAGTCAGCCAGGCTCTTTTGTGGTGGATAGCAAGCATAGTTTTAGAGCTTGTCTTCTGCACTTACTTGAACTCCTCTTCCTCTTGTCCTTTTCTTTCTCCCCCTTGGCCACCTCCCCATCTGTTAGCCTCTCCTGTCCAGAAGGGCGGAGCTGGACAAGCTGAGGAAGGAGCTGAAGGAACAGTGGCAGAGAGAGCAGAAGAAAATGGTACACTTGTCCGGCACCAGCACATGGAGATGCTGGCGCACACACACATCATGAACTCTAGGACGTAGCCTTATAGGAACTGCTCTCCCTTTCCTCCTAAGCCTCAACTCCCAGTGTTTCCCTCAAGGCTTGTTGAGACTTCGCAGGCTACTGTGGGCTGCCATAGTCTAGTCAATGTATGGGAAACACGACAAAGCCCTGAAAGAATGTAATGTGCATAAAGTGGACCCGAGTCCTCAAATGCCTCACCAACTCCTCACCCAGCTGGCCTTGGACTGGTTTTACTCGCCTCTCCACAGACAGCTACCCAGGCACATCGCAAAATGGTCTTGCGTTCCACAGCTGAGACCTCACACTGCCCAAGCTGGGCGTCATAGATGTCTAAGCCCGTGTCTGAAATGGGTGTCTGCCTTCTCTAATCCAATGCGAGCACAAACAAGCACTAATCCGACACAAGAACAAACTGGTTTGTGCATTGTATGTGGTTCCTAAAAATCTATTTCCTTCCAAGTATGAAATCTATAAAAGAGTATACGAACAAAGTGACTTAGGCCAAGCCTTAAGGCTTCTGAACACTGATGCCATCAGACAGGCACACGGTGAAATTATTAACTAAAAAATCTTTATACACACATGCATGTACATTCAATAAACATTGACAATTTATAGTATTCATAAATCTCACTTCTCTTCAGGTATGGTATGGTATGATAATGTTTCGCTGTTTTGCATGTCCAGCACGAGGCGGAGTCTGCAAAGAAGAAGGCCTACCAGCTACAGGTGCAGCGGCGGGAGGAGTACGAGAAGGCCCGCAGTGCCTCAGGCCGCACCGAGGAGGAGCAGGGTGGCGGCGGGCGTCACCGGGACAGGAGGAGGAAACTAGAGGAGGAGGCCCTTCTAAAGGTGGGCATCACTAGCACCTCTCGCTCAGCCTCTGGCACTTGGTTGTATGATGGAAAAGGGAAGAACCGCATACTGGAGAACTCCCATTATCTATTTATTTATTTATTTTGCGTGGTAGCATGTAATTTTAAACTTTATTTGAAGCTGTCGAGTGTGTAGATATTTACTTTTTCATTCTGCTCTCACATTTTTTTAATCTTGCGACCAGTTTTTCATAGATTTGTTTGTTAATCCTTATTTTATATAAGGTTTGTTAAACCTTATTTGTTGAACTTTCAAATTATGCTTACTGTATGATCAGAAAAATTATTCCCCTTCTTTTCAGTGTTATTCTATCTGGACTGTAAAAAGTTAGATGAGCTAAGAGAGAACTTATTGCACATAACCAACAGAACTATGCTCTTGCTGTTATTGGGTAGCCTTCATATTAAATAATAGTGAAAATGTTTTATAGTGATATCTACAGGACCTGACATTGATTGTAACATCATTGGAGACAGTAGCAAAATAGTGGTACTGAAATTTATAGGAAGCAGATTTGATTTCCCTATAAGTGTGATTTGAGAGGGTTTCATGACGAAAGCGTTGGTGCTTTTATCTGACAGACTGAGGAGGCGCTGGAGCAGTACAAGGCCTGTGTGGCTGAGACGGAGAGTAGGAGAGCCGCGCTTGCCAACACCCAGACGAGCATCCTCACCCAGATACGAGAGCTGCTCTTCCAGTGTGACCTAACCCTCAAAGCTGTTAGTCTCACACACACACACACACACACACACACACACACATTAATAGGTATTTGCTTGCAGTCCCAACATACCTGACACATCTGATGGAACCTGATTTCCTCCTACACTTCCTCCAATTTAACAAAGTAGCACATTACACAAATTCAGACATTGATGACTAGCTTGCTTAGGCAGGCTTCAGCAAGAAAAAAAAATAAAACTGACTTTGTGGCCTGACCTTCATGGGAACATATATGCAATAAATGCTATTCCTTATATTAGTTGTTCAAACTGTTGGTTACCAGTGTGCTGCGTATGTGTGTTTATTTGTGTGTGGCAGGTCACTGTGAACCTGTTTCAGCTGCATCGCGCACAGTCGTCCTCGTTGCCAGCGACGCAGCACAGCCTGAGCGAGCGGGCGCGCCGCTACCAGCCCGGCCAGAGCTACGCACACTTCCTCAGCAGCCTGCCCCGCGTGCTGGAGCACAAACACTTCAAGGCGCGCTCCTACGACCTCACCAGGTCAGCCCTGTTTCTATCCTCGCTCTCATGATGGGTTCAACCAGGAGCTCTCGATCATGCAAATTTGTCTGCTTCTGGATAGCTGAATTGGGGAAGAACTGTCTGTCTGTTTCTGTTCTTTCACCTGTGGGGATTCATGCCCCCATCATCACTAGTTATGTCAGTATATGGAAGTATGGGGAATGATTAAAAGATCTCTTCCCTCATTCTGTGTGTGTGTGTGTGTGTGGGTGGGGGGCTGCCTGGGCTCTAGGGATGAGGTGGACGGTGATCTGCGGAGGGCCTCTAGGAGGAGGGCCAGTGGAGGGGACTACATCGGCGGCGGAGGAGGAGGTGGTGGCAGTGATTCTGAGAGTGCAGGAGGCAGCAGCGAGTCCCACTCAATAGACTCCCCAGTTGCCAGCCCAGGTGCAGTTACACAACACACACACACACAAAGTCAGTCTTACAAAGTTAACACATAGTCACTCCAAGATGCCAAAAGGCATAATCTGTGTACTGTACATACACAAACATGAGAAAAAACACAAGCCATTTTAATACCATGTGAAGACTACATACGGCTGCAGAAATTTGGTTAGAAAAAGCATGCACACACGCATGCACACACGCACTCACCCATCCACCCACATGCATTTGTATAGTTTAGCTATGTGAGCAGTGGTGCTGACTGTGAGCTTATGCCTTGCAGTTACTATGGGCCGAGGCCTACCAAGAACACCATCCACAGGAACCATGTCCTCTGCAGATGATCTAGACGTGCGAGATCCAGACCACGGTGAGTGTGTGTGAGTGAAACCAAGATAAAGAGGTATTAACACAACTAACACATAACTTGGGGAAAACGACCATCAGTGGATCCCAGACACTACAAGTTGTTCTGAAAGTTTTTGGTCTGGGGTGGTATGTTTGTACACGCAGGTCTCGGAGGCGACGGGCAGGGAGAGTTGATGAGTTCCCACGGACCTTTCCAGAACGTTCTGATGTCCAAGGCCGCTCAGACCCATCGCCTGCGCAGACTCCGAGCTCCAACCAAGTGCCGCGAGTGCGACGGCTTGGTGGTGTTCCATGGAGCAGAGTGTGAGGAGGTATATACATGCACACACACACACACACACACACACACACACACACACACACAC
>JAGFZM010000205.1:278395-400745 GCA_017657215.1 Limnothrissa miodon
CACACACACACACACACACACACACACACACACACACACACACCTCATTATTTGGGCATAGAGTTTGACACAAGCTTGATACATGACTGATGCCTCCTCAGTGTTCGCTGGCATGCCATAAAAAGTGCCTGGAGGCTCTGTCCATCCAGTGTGGCCACAGGAAGCTTCAGGGGCGGCTGGCTCTCTTCGGAGAGGACTTCTCGGTGGTGGCCCGTGGCAGTCCTGATGGTGTCCCCTTCATCGTCAAGAAGTGTGCCGCAGAGGTGGAGAGCCGAGCGCTCACCCTGAAGGTAAACAGTGATGCACCGCTCACGGCCCGCAGTGGGCCCCATAGAGCAGGTCCCTGGGTCTCCCAAGGCTGTGCTTTGGCTTTGCTTTGCAAGGAACATCTGGGTCGGCCTAAGGGCATTTTATAAAGTCAATGAAGGTGTGTTTGGGGCGTGTCCTTTTTGACACATATTCTTTTTGTTTTTAAAGTCATAAATAGACAGCTTTAAGCATGCTCTTGGTTTAACTTAGCCAGGTTTTCTACTCGACCCCCTTCTTGGAAAAACCCTTGTGGGCCGTGTTTGAGAGTGACAGCTATGTGTTGCCCTCCTTGCATGCAGGGTATCTACCGTGTGAACGGAGCCAAATCCCGCATTGAGAAGCTTTGCCAGGCCTTTGAGAATGGCAAAGAGCTTGTGGAACTGTCAGATCACTCCCCTCACGACATCAGCAATGTGCTCAAACTCTACCTGCGGCAGGTAAGCAATACTAAAGACATGTAAGCTTTTCTAGCAACTTTTGGCACACCTCAGGGGTGGCCTCTTTGCAAATTATTTTTTTACATTCATTTATCCTTTAATGGGTCACAGGCAAATCAATAAAATGAAATGCTTTGCCATTCTCCCCAATTTCCTGATCATCACACCCATGTCACACGGCAGCTGCCAGAGCCTCTGATACAATACCGCTTCTACAACGACGTGATTGGGATCGCCAAGGAGACGCAAAAGATGGTGATGGTGGAAGCGGCCGCCGAGCAGGACTCATCGAGCCAGTCACTGACCATGGAGGTGCAGCGCATCGTCCTCAAGATGAGGGACCTGCTCCGGCACCTTCCGTCCTCTAACTACAAAACGCTACATTTCCTCCTGGCCCATTTATATAGGTACAGCTCCCATGTTCAATTCAGTTAAGAAACAACACATACATACATTGGCCATCATGGTAAATTTATGTGCATGCATGTGTACATTTACATACATGCATTGTATAGTATTGAGAACCTACTCCTGTTTGTAATTTCCTTCAATATTGTTTTTGTTAGGGTGTCGGAGAACGAGGAGGAGAACAAGATGAGTGCCAGCAACCTGGGCATCATCTTCGGGCCCACGCTGGTGCGGGCGCGGCAGACGGGCGCCGAGGTGTCGCTCTCGTCTCTGGTGGATTACCCCTACCAGGCGCTGGCTGTGGAGCTGCTCATCCGTTACCACCAGTCCATCCTCCCGCTCTCGCTCACCTCCCCTCCACCACAGCAGGGCTTTTGCAGGAACTCCCACTCACTGCTCAACATAAAAGAGGTTAGGGGAAAAAACAATGAGGAAGTATTTCCAGATTGATTTTTATTTTATTACTTTATTTGTTTGTTTTAGAAAGTGTGTGTGTGTGTGTGTGTGTGTGTAGTTTCAACAGTATCTTTTGACATTAAATGGCCAGATCAATACCACTGCTAATCATGTTTGTGTGGCTGCAGTGCAGAGTATATGCACCCAGAGTGGCGCAGACAGGGAGATGGTTTGTAATGAGTGCGAGTAGTGAATGTTTGTGTTTGTGCTGGTTCGCTTGTTTATGTGCTGGGTGGTTGCATTTTCAGATGCAGCCCAGCAGGGCACAACACCGGCACTCGTGTTTCCCAGAGATGCACCTCTCAGATGGGCCACAGGAGGACACCAGTGAGTCACCACAGTTAATCACCATTATCAACACATTTCTGTGTCCACCCCCACACCCTCCCCACTGCATGAGCACACATACATACATATACACACACACACACACACACATTCTTACTAATAAGATACCATAATATTTTTGTATAAACTGTAAAATTCCTTTCCAATTTATGATGAAATGTAAAGCTCCTGACCTTCGTTTTCTATCTCTCTCTTTCTCTGTATGTCTCTGATCTTTGCTGATCCCAGGCAGGTTAACAGTTGAAGGGCCGAGGTCACACAGATTTAACCGAAGCCCTGAACTGCTGCAACCTCCACCTGCACAGCAGCCACAAGCGCTACTCAGTGCCCCAAGCGTGCCTGTCAGTGTACCCGTCAGCTCGCCCATGACCTCGCCGGTGTGCGTGACCGTGACGGTCACCATGCCAAAAGAGAGCCAGCCTCCACCGGGCGATAAACCGTCTTTGCCACAGCCTGCCCTCTCTGCAGCCCCAGGGTCAGATATGGACACCAACAGGCAAAAAGAGCCACTCCAAGAAACCGGGACTGTCTCAGCACCCCTTGCCGTGAGCACGGATGGTACACTGGTTGAGTCAGTTTCAAGAGGGGCCACAAATGATGAGGGTTGTGCAAGCACAGGAGCAGAGATGCAGACCAGTGAAGTGGTTGTAGTGGCCACAAGCACAGCATGCTCATCAGGTCCAGATGTTTTAGACTCTGGCACAGAAATCGTAGGAGACTGCAACCTGAGCCCAGCCGCAGGCCTCCCGAAAGCACAAGTCCAAGGCACAGTGCTGGACACTCAGGCTTTACGCCACATGTGGGAGAAGGAGTACCGTTCGCCTCTGCTTACTCCCCGCACAGCCATGATCCTCGCCAACCTCCCCCGTCCGTCTGCCTCAGCCACCCCAAACTCCTTTACTGGTCCTCTCAGCAACACCACCAGCAACAACAACACCAACACCTCCAGCGTCAGCACCATCTTCCCCCGGAGCCCTTACTGTGTGAGTGTAGGGGCACACCAGATGGGCGGACCGGTGGTGTTCCGTGCTCCACGAACTCTGCACCCACCACCTGGAACTTTCTACAGACCTCCACAGACTCTAACGACTGCAGACGCTCTGCCCACACTCTCTCACACCACTGAATTTAGCCCCTCCGCCACCACCACCACCACTACTACTACTACCACCACCAATGCCACTAGACAACGGCGCAGGAGCAGCCTGCAAGGACTGCAGGAGTCGAATGAGACTCACTTTGTCTGAAAATAGACTGTGTGTGTGTGTGAGAGAGTGAGATGAATGAATGAAATAATGGTTTGTAAGAGTGTCAGTTGATGAAAAATGATGACAATGCATTTGAGACAGTTATATACTCATGCAGCTCTTACTTGGGAAAAACCTGTGGGGTTTCTGACCTCCCCCACTCAAGTCGCTATGTTAAGTCTCAATCTTGTTTAAAGTGTAGTTGTTTTAAAATCCTTCTCACAGGGTTTCTCACTCCTTACTGTTTTCATCTCAATCCATTATCAGTTATGGAGTTAACATATATTTTATTTGTCTAAAATATGTTACTAAAAACTTACTTGTTGCTTGTTCGGTCAGGGTAAACAACATTCCAGTAATATGCAATGCAACTGCATAAATATGATCAAATGTACCTTTGTTATTTTTCTATGTATTGTAAATGTACTGTAAATGTCTTGCCAAAAATTAATACAAGAGTTATAATTGGTTTGGCCTCTTTGTTCTGTGAAAATCATATGTTGAGTTTATTAACGTCGACGAAGTCATGTGGTATGAACATATCAACAGACTAGTCACCGAAGCGGGCCCCATCTTGGAATATACTCATCCCGCCCAGATTAGCGTCTTTGCGCAGTGTCAACTCAACCTTAATCTCAGTTGTCATCTGCCTCTTGTCTCACACTGCCAAAGCCAAAAGGAGAGATGCCGTAACACATTTCTTTTCCAACCTACTACTGCTGAACTAGAGCTTCAAAAATCTGCAAGAAAAAACGACCGTTTTCCAGATGAAAGCGTGTTTTTTCTCTCTCTAGTTCTCTTAATTTGACCATGTTGATCTGGAGATTAGAGCAATCTGATTAGCGGTTTCACCTGGGCACTGTGCAGCGCAAATTTGTGGACCTCCCGGTTGGCCGCAGTTATTCTTGCCTCCTGTCTTGTATAAACCCTGTAAATGTTGAATGCCCCGGACTTCATTTCTTCTGAGGTAAGTGGGCCGGTGAATTTTAGAGTGACTTGTCAGCCTTTCTCATTTTAACTAGCATCTTAGTCTGTGCGCTACAGTAGGCTAAAAGCCTGGAGAAGGTACTGATGTAACTAACCAGTTTTAGACCTGTAGCATACGGCAGCGTTTTAATAGGCCACCATCATAAATAAAATGTCTTTAATTTCCTTTGAGCTAAACTACATAATTCTGTTTTTTTTATGTAGTGCAACGACGCCATGTGTGTCCATATAGGCCTAATGGTTAAAATTATCTATGCAGAGTCTCATTTTAGTATTAGTAGCGTTATTCTTCTCTTTCTTTCTTTGTTTATGTATCTTAGTTTATTTCTAATGGTGTTATTGAACTTTTCACTTTGTTTTCATTATTATGCTACAGGTCCCTCCCCACTTCAAAGGCCCCATTAGGGGTTGAAGCTGCGCAGGCGCAGTCATGACTGTCGGCAGCCAGATACGGCTTTTACTATGGAAGAACTGGACGCTCAGGAAGCGCCAAAAGGCCAGTCTTTATGAACAGCCATTAGTTATTTTTCCCCGTAAAATCATAAAATGTTTATTATTTATAAGGTTAAAGATATGTCCTACTTATTTACAAGCTTAGATGAATAGTCTTAATGAAATACAGCTTTCATGTGTGACATAAGTGATTAGTCCTGTGAAGTGCATGCACACTTGCATGCACACATATACACTTATTAGTAAATCTATTGACATTACTTATAAGGTGGTTGGTTAACTGTGACTCCACCTGGCATTCTCATATGTGTTTTCTGGTTGGTTAAAAGAATTGTCGATATATAAATCATATTTGTTTGTAATCAACTTTGCGAAACCCATTGAAACCTATGATGAAGATGGATTGTAACATGACTGACTGGGTTACATTTACAGATCCGCTTTGTGGTGGAGATTCTGTGGCCAGTGATATTGTTTATCGGTTTGGTGTGGCTGAGGAAAGCAAACCCCTTGTACCGCCAACATGAATGTAAGTAGTAACTTAGTGATGTGATTGTCAAGTGGATTTGGTATTAGTCTGGTGCATAACCCCAGAAAAATTCTAACAAAAGGTTTCTCAGTGGTTTACAGTAGTATCAGATGTACTTAAAAAACATACTAAAAGTTTACTTTTAAGTTTAAAAGTTTGACTTCCGGAAAGGCCTGATTTTCAAGATGGCCGCTGTTTGGCCCTTCAAATTATTATTACTTAAGAATGACCAGGAATAGTGGTGTCTAACACATGTTTTGACCATGTAATTTTCAAGTTAACATATTTACTTGGTAGATAAGTGATTATTAAGTGCAATGTGATATTAGAACTGTGCAGTACTGTAAAAATAGTCATGTGTCGTCCCACGCTGGTGGAATGACCTACCAAAAAAAAAAAAATCAGAACAGGGCCATCTCTGGAGGCCTTCAAAAAGCTCTTAAAGACCCAGCTATTCAGAGAACATCTTCTATCCTAGCACTAAATTGAACTGAAGCACTATTCCCTAGCACTATGCTCTTTAAGGTTTCTGCTATGTAGCTTGATTGTTATCCTCGTTTTGTAAGTCGCTTTGGATAAAAGCATCTGCTAAATGCATAAATGTAAATGTCATGGCAGGGCCGCCACGTGCAGGCTCAGTACCGCTAACCCCTTTTTGTGTGGGTTTCTTAGTTTTTTTTTTTTGTTTGTTTGTTTTTTTTTTAGTTTTCTTTTCTTAACATTTTATATATTTTTTAAGTATTTTATTAACGTTTTGATTGAAATGTGGAATGGAAACATTTCTATTTTATTTTTAATTATTATTTTTTTTATTTCTTTATAGTAATGTAATGTACAATTTTACTTATGTTTTGGTTTAAATGCTTTTCAAAACGGGGCCGCCATGTAAAGGCTCATTACTGCTATGGCTTTTTTTGTGTGTGTTTTTATTTTTTATTCAATTTTTTTATTCCTTTTTAAATTTTTTGTAATGTGTTTTATTTACATTTTGATTCAAATGTGGAATGGAAGTTTTCTTTAGTTCTTTCCTCTTAATGCCTTCAGTTTTTTTTTACTGTGACCTTCACAAGCTTTGCTAGTCATCACATTCTTCCACCCATAGAGGTTTATCAACCCTCTATGGTTCGCATTATGATAGTAATAGCAGAAATATTATTCGTGTTGTTTTTTCAGCTTAAAAAATTCAAAAGTTTTTCAAAAAATTTTAATTTATTTTCAGTTTTAGAAGTTTGTTGCCTGTAGGCAACATTGTACCATAATGGAAATATTTGTTCTAATCATACAAGAAAATTGATTACATTTCTTAAAAGCATGTATTTATTTAACAAAACACTTATCTTAAATGAGTCAAAGGACGTGTTTCTTACAGAATCTGTTCTTTAAGGCTCAATAATAGCATATGCAAATTTGTGTGTGTGAAGCAACAGGGGATTGGACCAGAGACGTTTCCAAACAATCTTTGGTTGGACCATGCAAATATAGGAAGTGTATCTCAGCGAAATTACGTGTCAATTATGTTTCAGCGCAGTAAAAACTAGTTTGAAATTTACATGTCGAAGGAGGTTGGAGACGGTGTTGAAGTTTTGGTATGGTCCACTGGATACCTTAAGATACCTAAATTCAACAATACCAAGGTAAATGTGGTTTGACATTCTATAATCCCTTTAAGACATTTATCTGGTTTCCAACATAGAACAAAGTTCATTCTACAAAAAATGTAAGTCAAGTCTCTTTATTAAGTTACATCCTACAATCAATTGTTGCCCCCAGGCAACATTGTACTGTTGTGGAACAGTCATATATTGAACTTATTTTTGACTTTTTGAATTATTGTATTATTAGTTCATTGTGTTTAATCATTAAAACAGATTACAAACTATCATAAACAGGTAACAACTGTTTGGTAAACATATTCAAAAACAATGATAATTAGGCCTACATTGCCAAGCATGTCCATACTCCATACATAAGCGGCACACAAATGCACTCTTCACGCTTTGTGAAAGTTGAAACAATTCCTCTCACCACTAAAACACAGATACTAGCACAAGTACTGCATTTTGATCACTGCACTTTCAAAATGCCAGAAATTTGCATCTCCCTTTTTTCTCCACCCAATTCAATGATCAAAGTGGACCATCTCAGATGGTTGTGCGTTTGCAGGCAATTTTTTTAGCTTCTCTGCAGTGCTTCTTGTGATGGTCTTCTCCTTCTCTTCAAGTTAGCCTTGTTCTCCATGCAGAGACAATCTGCAACCTCTGCCTTGAATTCTGCCAAACTGCACTCCTGTTTTTGGGGGATACCACAGTCTCTGTAGTCTCTCTGGTTAAGGACTACAGTGAGATCAAGCATGGAACACAATCCTTTGATACCATTTTTTGGATCTGATGGTCGTTCTGTAGAGGACAATGAGAGAAACGAGAAGGTTGACTCCTCCCATTCCTTTATTGTACCTGGTAACAATGCTTGGGCATTTCACTGGAACTATGGCCTTTTTCTTTTTGTCCCAACTTTCTGCAGTGGTAGTCGGATTAGCTGATGCAAAGGTGGAGTGACTGCCCTGTTGTCAAACCACTTAACTGCTCTCACATGGACCCCATCAACTGCTGTCTCCTTTTGCTCAAAAGCTCCCCTGCCTTTGTCATTTTCTTATCTGAAGGAAAGTTGCAGCTTAGGAGATGATTGGCCCTCACTGTGCCTACACAGTGAATTTTCCTTCGGTCCTGGATCACCTGTAAATCAACACTGGTAAACCAGTTGTCGAAGTAAAGTTTGTGGGACATGTTGCCTGGGATAATGCTGGAGAGAGACGGCACAATGTGGCCACTGGCTCCTACAGTATGTCAGGGAAGCCATTGCAGGGGAGGATTTTTCCTGTGTACATTTCAAAGTTGTACACCAGATTTTGTAACCCCAGCGCTTTGGCTTCTTGGTGTTGTATTGCTTCATGGGGTGTTTCCTTTTGAAAGGAACTATTTGTTCGTCCACACACAGATTTCCATCCATTGGGATTTTTTAAATGTCTCCAAAAGGGATGTAAAGAGCGTTCCTGTTCCTGGCAGCCCGAAAATTGACATATAAAAACAAAGAATTGTTCAATTTCCACAGCAGTGACTTTTAATGGTTTGGTTGGGTCCCACTGAATGGCACACAAGTTAGACTGCTCAACAATGTTGAGACAGGTGGACCATCCTATTGTCAGACTGCAGGAAAATAAATGTGAGGGAAAATAAAGATGTGGAGAGGGAACTGGGTGTTTTATGTATGTGTGTTACTTAATTTATGTAGAGAATGCATAACTACATTATTCAAATTGAAATCAGTTTATTTTGGAGCGGTTCATTTGCAGGGCTCTGTTTGGACTAATTTACAGTAAGTAAATAAGTAAATAAACTGCAAATAAGCCTATCCAATTTAACGTTTAGATATTAACTTGCACACTGATTGTCATGTCTGTCTTTTAGGTAGCCTATATGTTCATAAACATGCTGAGTATGAGTTACATAGGAATGCCCCAATTTTTACAAAACTGCAGGAAGCAGTTCGGGAAGAATAAGTTTGTTTCTGTGACATACTGACACAGAGTTATAGAGATTTGAATACCCTTATAGCATCACCAAATCAATAAATTTAGGCCCTAACCCCATTTCTCAGCTTGCTACACTAAAAAGTTGAAGTCAAAAGACCAAAAATATGACTTTTCACAACAGTTTTTGTATAGACATGTCCATGCTTTTTGTTTGGGTCCCCTTTAGAAGCTCCCATAGGGACCTTTGGTAACCAAGTGTCTAATGACATTCAAAAGTTTTTTAACTTGAAAACCCCTTTACCTAGAACCATAATATTGGCACAGGCATAATCATAAAAAAAAACACAAAAAACGGTCGGGGTGTCCCACTGGTGGGACGGTGTTCATTAAGAGGTTAATCACTTATATCACTTTCACCTCAAAACAAAAACAAAACTTTACAACAATCTCACCGAATCATGTACTCCATCAGTGTGTAAGCATGTCAGACAAGTCCAATGGACTCTTTAAGCCATAAACATGGAGTGAAACAACAAGATTCCTTGGCAAAGTCAAATGAATAATTAAAACCTATAGGATTAGGTTATTTTAAGGGCTCCATGCGCATCTTGCACGCCATCTTTAAAATGACATCTTTCCAGTTGTCAAACTTTGGTAACTTTTAGTATGTTATTAAAGGTGCTCTAAGCGATGCTGTTTCACGTCACTTCTTGTTGACGTTCGAAGTATTGTCAATCAAAACGGAGGATAGCTCACTCCTCCCCCTCCCTCCCATGCTTCCTGAAAGACTCATGAACGTGCATTTCCTTCTTGTCATTTATTGGCTGGAACACTGTTATGTTTCGTTTTCGTTTGTTATGCTAGGTTTGCCCACTGTGTTTTTGTTGCCGTTTGTGGAGCCTGGGCTGTCTACAGAGACCGCGTGTTTTTACAGTGTGTTCAGGGGACAGGTAGCTAGCAGATTGCGAGGAGATGTTTGCTGTATGTAACAACAAATGTTTTAGTCCTAAAAACGCGTCACATCGCTTAGAGCACCTTTAAGCACACCTAATACTACACAAAACAGCTTAGAAACCTTTTGTTACAATTTTTTTAGGGTTGGGTGGTTGATTGTCATATATGCACCAGACTATATATTGTTAAAATAATTTTGACTTTTATAAGTTATAAAAATATAATTTCTAGGTCAGTTAAATAAGATTAAGGCGGTTATTTATATTTTCCTCTTTTGCATCATCATTGCAGGTCATTTTCCAAGCAAGGCAATGCCTTCCACTGGAATCCTGCCATGGATTCAGGGCATATTTTGCAATGCAGACAATCCATGCTTTCGACACACTACACGCGGAGAGACTCCTGGTGTGGTCTCCAACTACAACAACTCTGTGTAGGTCTTCCTGCATGATCTGCTGTCAAAAGCAGGGAGGGATGTATCTGGGAAAAATATAACATGTGGCATCTGAGTATAAAAATATAGCTGCACTGTTCACATCTGCCCTGCACCTTGCCTCCCCCTGTAGTGCTCTGCAGTTTAGTAACATTTTGGAATTTGTGGTTCTTATCATGCCATGAAATTTAAGTTTTGGGAAATTGTGAGTTGTGCAGTATACAGACCATCAGTAAAAGTGCTTAGATGTGCCAAGGCAGGAAATTACCTTGTGTTTGACAGATCAAACTCAGCTGTAACAGTGATGAACAGACTTAGACTGAGGTTTGTTGTGTCTCTGAATAATTCCTTGAATAGTCTTTGGAAATCTCTTAACATTTAATGTTGTGGGAACTCTAAAACATGACTTTACATTCTCTCTGCGATTTATTTCATTAAGCCACATACCTGCTTGCTTACAGCAGGACTGTCTTTTTGGTGCAATGGGAATTAGAAATGTAGTTTAGTGGACCAGACTCTTTGTCTTAATTGGCTGTTTACTTTTTGGTGGGTGGACTGAGCACTTTGAATTATAAACCTATTGGTTCTGACTTGCATTTCTGTTTACTGATTGGACACTACAAAATCCAAATCCTTCAGAGAGTATCTTGACATGATATTAAAGAAAAATAGCCTGGCTATTAGAAATGGCCTTTATAGTCGGTGAGCCATTGTCCATTGTCCAAGTGTCTTATACACATTTTTCATTCTGTTCCATGATCTGTTCCTTTCAGACTGGCTCGGTTCTACGCAGACTCACAAGAGTTACTCCTAAATAACCCAGAGTTCCAGCAGCTGGGCCAACTGTGGGGAGAGCTGTCTGTTATGAGTGACTTCATGGACACCCTGCGCAGTCATCCAGAGCGAGTTGCAGGTAAAAGCAAAGACATGTAATAATAAATACATTTCACTTAAAATGTTATTTTTATGAGGTCTATAAAGGAAGTCTATAAAGGAAGGAACTAAGAAAACAAGAAAAAATAAGAAATTAATATGGTGAATAATAAAACGAACATCTAAAAAGGTGGCACCAAAGTATTTGTTAAAAGGAAATACCTTTAAGCCTTTTTTAAAACAGTAGGTTGTTGTGCCCTCAGAGTGTCAGGAAGGGTTATTCCGCAGAAGGGAGGCAGCAGCACAGAAGGCCTCTATCCCATGGTCCTGAGTTTGTTTTTCAGGGTATATGGAGAATGTTTGAGTGATTGGAGCGGAGGAAGCGAGTTATGGTTTGTTGGTTGAGAAGTTCTTTGAGATAGGGTGGAGGCATGATCGTGGATGCATTGGTGAGTGAGCAGGGAAACTGTTTTCAACCCTGGAAGAGACAGGAAGCCAGTGGAGTGAGTTAAGGATGGGGGTGAAGTGCTCATGTTTGTGCATCAGAATTCTATCAGCAGAGTTAAAACAAACATGCAAACACACAAATGGAAGTTTCTTACATGTTTGTAGTTGTTTAACTGGACAATTTAGTTGCTGTAGTTGAAATTCAGCAGTGATGCCTGATTTTATAACGATGTCTGTCCAAACAAGTTCACACTAAAATACACAATATTAATCAGTGCTCAGTACGGACTGCCTCGTTAATAAACTGTTAATATAATGTTATATAATATAATGTTATAGGCTGTAATTTGATAGGACAGTGAAGGAATGACAGGAAATGAGTGGGAGAGAGAGATGGGATAGGACCTGGAAATGACCTCGGGTCAGACTCGAACGCTGGTTCCAGTATTTATGGGATGGTGCCTTAGCCAACTGAGCCTCAGCTCCCCCGACAGTAAATATTTCTGTTCTCTTTTCTTTAGGCCGAGGGTTGAAGATTGAAGACATCCTAAAAGACGACGAGACCCTCACGTCTTTCCTTCTGCGAGATGCTGGACTCTCTGACTCAGTAGTGAACCAGCTAATCAATGCCCTGGTCAGAGTGGAGCAGGTAGACACGGATGCCTGTTTGTATATTTGCAAAACTGTCGAGCAAACAACCTCAATCGCTGCATGATTACAGCGGTGATGAAGTTTTGTTTTCGAAGTAGAATCTCAAGGGTCCTTGTCGAGACTCGAGATGACTCGATTCAGGATATTGTCTAGGTTCCCTGAGCTGCCTTAACTGCAGCGATCCAATTCCCCACTCATCTCATGCCTAACAGCACCCCTTAGTTGTGCTGAACTCACACTCACGGTATAGGCCAACTCTCCTCAGTTGTGCTGTATTCGTGGTATTGGACAACACCCCTCAGCTTGCTGTATTCTCATCATAAGACGCCCTTTCTGGGCTTATTGTTCAATTTTTGAATATTCATAAAGAATAGACTATAACCATAGAGCATAAACCAGTAAGATATTTATACCTTTTGATACCTGAAATGGACACAGTATAATCAGTATTTTCACCATTTTCACCGACGTCTGTGCATGGAAACTGTGCATATTGTGCATCTGTTCGGTGTGTAGTTTGGAAATGATCACGGTTTCAGTATATGATTGTTTGCACTGGTTAACCATACAGTTTAACGGGTTGTTTTTTTAATGGAGTTCTGTAATGTAGTATGTCTTTGTCCTCTCTCTGTCTTTGTTTGTGATTGGCGTATAGTTTGCGTATGGCGTGCCAAACCTGACTCTGAAGCAGATCGCCTGCAGCCAGGAGCTGCTGGAGCGCTTCATCATATTCCCAAGCCGACGAGGCCTCTACAGCGTCCGCAACGCCATGTGTGCCCTCACACAGGCACGTCTGCAGAAGATTGAGGACTCCCTCTATGCCAACGCCGACTTCTTCAAGATCTTCCGTTTGGTGAGAGTGGCCACTGGCTCAGCTGGACTTTTCTCTTTGTTTGCCTGACAAACGCAGTGGCAAGGTTTGCAATTGATGGGTGTCCTATGGAGGGGAATAATTTAATGTTGTATTTGGATTATAAATAAAACCATTAGTAGCACTAGTCAAAGGTATGGATACAGTGGGCTACATCCGGGGAAATGGTACCCAAGGTGTCCTGATGGAAAGAAATAATGGACTACATGTACGTTGGGGCAAAGAACTTTACTAGTAGTCATTGTTTACTATGGTTTTAGTGACCGTTCAAAAGAGCATTGATAGGGAATGGTGATTGAACCGTTTTTGCCAGATTTACTTTATTGGTGTCTCATTATCAGTGAATAGCTCACACCCTTTCAGCAAAGTTGATAATGCCCTTAAGATGTTAATTTCTTAGGTTGCTAAACAGTTTCATTATGTCTCAGTTTACATGGATTATAAGGTGGTTTGAAGTGATGAAATTTTGTGGGTTTACCTTGGATTAGGTTCTTTTTTATCCCGTTGAATGATATATTGTGTATGATGTGAGAAAGCAACAAACCAAAGGTGTTAAATCAGCCAAGCTAAAACCCATTGTATGTTTGACTGACCAGGATATCCTGGTGAGAGAGTAAAGGAAATCCTTGTGGGAAACTGTTTCCACGATTGAAAGTTGGCAAGTGTACCAGCAATATTGGGGCAACAGTAGCACTATTTCTGTGAGGCTGAGGAAGGCATTACAAGTAGGAACTTACTGAAGTGCCATGTTGGTTGACTGGTCATTTTAGTCTGCATTAGTTAAAAATGTTTCCTCACATTTTAAGGACATTCCAATCTTAGCATAAGGTGTTGTTGTTAGCATGCTATGTCTTGCACTCTTATTCTGATATATTACATTACGGTGCATTACAAATTTGTGATCGAAAACGGGATAAGCCTCATGTTTGAGAAACTAAGGGCATGTCAACTTAGTATCACTGTCAAAGACATTTAAAAACTTAATTTAATTCCCTCCAGTATGATGAACATTGTACAACTTTATAGGCCATAGCCACCCAAGACACCCAAGAGTGATTGGGCACAAAAAGCTGTTAGTTGTGTGACAGTAGGTTTCCAGGTCTGACAGCAGCTTTCTCTTTTCCTCTCACCTGCGAGTTCATTTTAGGCAAGACAGGTGAGCTGAAGATGTCATCTCTGCTCTAATTTCGTTAACAGGCTTAGCCAGGCCACTCCACCGCACTCCCGCCCCCAGTGCGTCGCCTCTAGCTCTCCTGTGGGGGTATAAATAGCCTTCACATGCCCTGCTGAGCCCTGAGGCCCAAAGCCCAAGCAGAAGCTCCTCCTCAGCTCACGTTTAGCGCCCTGGCCTCTGGTTGTGTGTGCTGGCAGCCGATACCTGCAGGCAAAGTGCTTGGTCAAAGCCTCCAATGTGTCAACAAAGGCCGGAGCCAAGCTGTTTCAGCCTTAATGCTGATTTGAGGAATTTGATGATGTGAATCGAGGGGGGAAAGCCTGGCAAAATTATTTAGTGGTGTCTTCACATTAAGTGCAGCAAAAATAATCTATCGCTGTCAGAATTCTAAAGTGCAAATGAACCAGTCTTTATGAAAAGGTCTGTGAAGGGAGTTGTCCTACCCAGCTGCCCACTGATCTCTCTGTTTTCTGATCCTCATTGTCAATGTCCTCACTGTCTATATTTTAGCTTCCAACTGTCTTGGACGATGGGACCAAAGGTGTGGATATGCATCGCTGGGGTTTATTACTAGCCTCTATATCTGACAAGGTTCAAGAGGTAAGAAACCCCTCTTGTTCCCTTTTACTTTCTTTCTAACCCTAGCTAGAAGCAAGGTAAACATTCACAGTGCTCCCCTTTCCCGCTATCACTCTAAAGGTTTACACTCCAGAGGTATGATATTCTTAATACTTCTGAAACATCTCACTGTTGCTCTAAGTCTTTGAAACATTTGTTGGCTCTAAGCTCTAAGTTTAGACAACATAGTCCTGGCTTGGATCCACAGAGCCTCTTTGGACGGCATCAGTTGGACAGTCCCCAAATTTACTGGTTGTATTTTCCTCCCCGGGATTACAACTCTGGGTCACTTGCTGGATTTATTTAGCAGGTCCTGCCTTAGTCAACGGCTGCTGTGGAGCAGTTGGGGGATGGCATCCAAAGCTTAGTTTGAATCTTCAGATCAACAGATCAGCTGTCTGACATTTACAGTTTAAGAACAACACAGAGCCACAGAATTAGAATTGGAGATTGTCATTCTTAATAAGGAAGATCTACCTTTGTTTTTTTATAGTTTGTTTTGTTGTTGCATTTTCTTAATTATACTTTCTTCCACTATCTATACAATTAAGTTTAAGTATACTCTGAATTTGGTTTCCCTCTACAAAGAATAAAGACCTATAAAATCCTTACAACGTGTCAAAGGTAGTTTCTTAGGTGCATATTCTCATATCCCTCTGCCTTCTTCACCGCCTGTGTATTTGCAAGACATTGCCAAAGAACTGTTGTTTTCTGCATTGTTGAGAAATATGTGAAAGACGTTTAGTCAACATATTCAAAACATTTTGTTCACTTGTGCCGTAATGAGATGATGACTGTGGCACAATGATGCGTCATAATTAGTTGAAATCCTCCTTCCCGCAGCTGGCTGCAAGAAATAGCTCTCAGGACCTCCTGAAGGTGCTGTCCCCACTCTTCCAGACGGGCAGTGATGCCTCCTTCAGCCAGATCATGAGGGTCGTATCAGACCTGTTCTGTGGATACCCCGAGGGGGCGGGAAACCGGGTTATGTCATTCAACTGGTATGAGGACAACAACTACAAGGTCTTCCTGGGCGTCAACAACACCCGGAGTCAGGACTATGTTTACGACGAGAGTTCCAGTGAGTCTCAGTCCAGCCCTTAATTCCAGCGCTCCCACTTTACTGTCCTGCTTACATCGAGACTTTTTCTCAGTTTTTTTCTGTTGTCCCCTTCCTCTGTACTATCCCCACCATCATGTGGCCTGGTGTCTTTGAGTAGCCTTCAGTGTTTCTGTGAAGTGTAGCCTACATTTGCACTTCAGTCCAACCTCATAGTTAGAGCTACACAGCCAGCCGGTGACCTTTTTTAACTTCATGTTTGTCCAACCTCTGCTAGCCTAGCCTTATTAGATTAGATACATTTCCATAACGGTACACAGCGCACAAGTCTCATTACCTGTTTAAGTGGTTTATTTGGTGGGTGAGGTTTTTGTGCCAGTCCCTTCACTAATTCGCTGGTGTAAATGGATGGCTAGAGTTGTTGGTTGCGATGGTTTCAGGATAAAGTCATTAATATGTCTTTTTTTTAGTTATATTAAGAAAATAAACACAAAATGTGGAGAGACTGGGACAAAATCAGTCGGATGTAACCAGTGATAGAACTTAAGTTAGTAGATGAAATTGTTACCTCACTGTGTCTCTGAATTGTCTTTTGATTCCTTTTGGACTCTTTTATCCATAGCTCCCTTCTGTAATAGCCTGATGCAGGGCTTGGAGTCCAACCCCATTACTAAGATTGTGTGGAGTTCTGCCAAGCCACTGCTCATGGGAAAGATCCTCTATGCCCCCGACTCACCTGCTGTGCGCAAGATCTTAAAGAGTGTAAGGCACACACACACACACAAACACACATATGGAAGCCTAATTCACACTGCATGCATAGTGGCATGCTATATAGTACAGTGTTTGTGTACATATTGTGTGTATAAGGCTACAGTATATATAGTTTGTTTATATATATATATATATATATATACATATTTAGGATTGTAGCGTATTATGCACCACTATACCACAGGTGCTACACTCATGCCAGACTTGCAGTGTGATCTTGTGTGAACATTAGACTAAATTGAAATTTGTGTGTGTATGTGTTTGTGTGGCACATGTGTGTGTCCATTTGTGCAATCCACAGGCCAACACGACCTTTGAGGAGCTGGATCGACTGTTCATCATTTTTAGAGCCTGGGAGGAAGTGGGACCACAACTATGGAACTTCTTCCAGGACAGCGTCCAGATGAACATGATCCGTGTAAGACTCCGTTGCACTCTCTCATTTTCTCTCTCTCACTCTCTTTTTCTCTCCCCCTATTTTTCTGACACCATGAACCAATAAGCATGTGTTGTACTTACCCATATAAGTAGAACTGTTGTCATGGCGCTTCTCACCTTATTTTTGATGGCAAAGGAAATTGAGCTGAGGTACACACTTAGATCATTCTATATTGTTCCCAAACAATTTCAGCCTTGATAAAATATATATCAGATGAGAAACTCATTTCTGTGATGAAAACATATACATATGTTCTATATACTCCTACATATATAGAACTGCCTTTATTACCTTGTGCCTTGTTGAATTTATTTTTTATTGGTCTTTTTTATGTTTTGATCACAGGACACTCTGAGGAATCCCACGGTGATGGACTTTGTGGACCGGCGCCTGGCCGAGGCGGAGCTGTCCACTCGACACATCCTCAACTTCCTGTTTAACGGTCCCGAGGAGAAGCGTGAGGCTGGAATGCCCAGGGTTGACTGGAGGAACGTCTTCAGCCTGACGGATCAGTTTGTGCGCACCTTCAATCAGTATGCTCAGGTGTGGCTTAAGCACTCACACACAACCTGATGAACACATCAAAACAGCATGAAATTCCCATCCTTTATTACGTTTTCTTTTTTCTCTTTCTCTCTCTGTTTCTGTCTCTCTCTTTCTCATGAGCGTGCACGCTCACATTCACACTCACACACAGTGACTGCCTTAGAGACCACACGCACACACACGCAAACACTCATACACGTGATAATATTTATTATCAGTACATCTTCCCTCTCTATAGTGCGTAAAACTGGACAAGTTTGAAGGCCTTGATGATGAAGACCAGGTGGCTCACAAAGCGCTCTACCTACTGGAGGAGAACAAGTTCTGGGCTGGGCTCATCTTCCTGGACATGTATCCCTGGACCGACACGCCCCCTCCCCACGTCCGCTTCAAGATCCGCATGGACATAGATGCCGTGGAGCGCACAAACAAGATAAAGGACAGGTAACAAGGCCTTCCATCACGACAACCCCTTTACCGCCTAGATTTTGCAGCTCTCCTTGCCACCTCCTAAGCTGTTGGGGCTCTAAGACCTGTTTTTCACCTCTGGACATTTAAATACAATTGAATTTTTTCTATGTGCGAGGCAACTTTGCTGCCTGTGTTAGCTCTCTAGCAACATTGAACAGCTCACTTGATAGCTCACTGCTAACTCATTCCCTGCCATCAGACCATCTGGAAAGACTTTGTAGACCAGACCAGACATTTTCACTGTCAGCCAGGTCTACCATCATTTATTTAACATATATCATATCATCGCGCACTTCACTTTTACTAATTGCATTTCGTTCAGTTTCAGTCCAGTTCAGTAGGTCCAGGCCTGCGGTCCAGGGATCCCCACAACCATAGCAAATAAACAGCTTATAGCTGCAGGGTCCTATGACCAGAGCTACCAGGGGCTGGTGGGGAGGGGGCGGGGTAAGCTGCTTGTGTGGATACCAGGGTCTGAAATGCAACATCTCATCCTCTTACATGGAGAGAGTTGGAGACTGAGTAAATGGTGAAGACTAAGAGATAAAAGGGGGCATAAGTCTGTGAGAGAAGAGATGGAGAGGTGGACACTGAAACAGTCCCATTCAAACACACCTCCTGAGCAAGTAGAATAATAATAAAAAATACATTCTCATGTATAACTCTCTTACGTGTATGAATAAGAAATGCTCCACAACCAATGTGTAAACCTCGGTTACTATCAGGAAACAACAAAACTTATATGGGGAAACAAGACAAGACTGTAAGTGTTGGACTGAATTCCAGCAGGTCTAATCTAAATTCTTCTTTGCAGCATTCTCCAACAGTCTCTTCTGGACAGATCTCAAAAGATGAAATCAACCCTGATTATATTAATTTCAATATATTATATTTGCCACCTGTTAATTCTTGTTTTTGTAGCAACTATATTGTACAGCTTGGTTTTTGTTGCTAGTAACTTGTCAAGTGTCTGGCAAGATTCTTTACTTTCTATTTCCTTCCCTTTGTTTATCCTTCTTGCTTTCCACTCCTCATCCTCCTGTCATCTCCCATCTCTCCTCCTCCCTATGTCAGGTACTGGGACCCTGGTCCTCGTGCTGCTCCAATGGAAGACCTGCGCTATATCTGGGGAGGCTTTGCATACTTACAGGACATGGTGGAGCACGGCATCCTAAAGCTGCACACCGGCCACGACTGGACACTGGGGGTCTACATGCAGCAGATGCCTTACCCCTGCTATGTGGATGACCTGTAAGTGGGGCCAGTGTTAACCACCAAGGAGTAGTAGATTCTTTCTTGCCACCCATAGCACCTCACACAAAGTCGGTTGTGAGATATAATGATTCCTATGCAGAGAAGCTGAGTCATTTTTTTGTAAACACCTCCTGCACTATAATATATGACCTTTGACCAGTGACCTCTGGATTTTCCTAGCTTCATGATCACACTCAACCGCTGCTTCCCCATCTTCATGGTGCTGGCCTGGATCTACTCGGTGTCCATGACAGTCAAGAGCATTGTGCTGGAAAAGGAGCTCCGCCTCAAGGAGACCCTCAAGGCCATGGGGGTAGCCAATGGTGTCCTCTGGTACACCTGGTTCATCGACAGCTTCCTCATGATGACGGCCAGCACTGCTCTGCTCACCTGGATCATCATGGTGAGAGAGAGAGAGAGAGAGAGAGCGATAGATCAGTTTCTTATAATCTGAGCTGTTCCTGTGTTTGTGGATTTTGTGGGGTTCTCTAAAGATGCAGTTTTATAAAAAAAATTGATCTATGTAAAAGCTGTTCTATAAACTTTGTGAAGCAGAATTTCTCTTGTGTTTAAAACCTTAAAATAATGTTTTCAAAATCGTTTCGGTGGTCCATCAACTCGTAACAAGGTGAACGATACTTGCTGCATTTGCGCTGCGGCCCTCTATCTGCATTAATGCCACTAAACAAGTTTGCCCAATCGGGTAGCAATCAATTGACTTGCCTTATGGCAAGCTTCCGTTACAATCTGTAGAGGGTGCGATTTTCAAAACTCCTTGGTGCTTCTTTAAAGGCCATTATGTGAAGAGTAAGGTAGTATCTTGGAAGCAAAGGTCAATTTGTTAATGTTATTTACTGTAACGAGGACTGTTTTATTTCCAACTCTTTCCATTTTAAATAATTGAAGCCCATCACACACCAGCATCAACAAAGCAGCTGTGGCCTACTGACCCACTTTACCCCTCACTGTTCTCTCAGTGCTGCCTAAGGACAGAGATAACCAAGCTAGTGTGTGGAATAATCTAGAAGTCAAGGCAAACCAGTGAATCAAAATTTAGTAGCAATGTGTGGTGCTTAAGCATCCATGGCAGAATGCAGCGGCCTCCAGCCAACGACATACCAAAGTGTGGACAATAAGGGCATGACCCTCAGCAGAGACATGAGCTAAAAACAGGTTATTGTCATTATCATTCTGGGTCTCCTCACCCTCCTTGGTCTCCTGACTCCCTCTCCTCACTCCCCGCAGGCCGGCAAAGTTCTGAACTACAGCAACCCGATCGTCCTCTTCCTCTTCCTGCTGACGTTCACCCTGGCGACCATCATGCAGTGCTTCCTGATGAGCGTCTTCTTCAACAAGGCCAACCTGGCGGCGGCGTGCAGCGGCATCATCTACTTCACCCTCTACCTGCCACACATCCTCTGCTTCGCCTGGCAGGACCGCATCACCAAGGAAATGAAGATTGGTGCCGTAAGTCCTCTTCTCCTTATCCTCAGTCCTCTCAGCATACTCAGTTACAGTGCATACATTTGTCCTATTTTTATTTACTTATCTCCTCTTTTAGCTGTACACTAAATGTGTGTGTGTGTGTGTGTGTGTGTGTATGTGGGTATATTGTCATCTTTATAGTATCTTTCTGTATATCATTAATATCTTCTTAAAATTTGACCAGACTGTTACATGTACACTAATACAGTAAATGTCTGTATGTTAAATCTATTAAGGGTTCTTAGATCCTTGTGCATGTAAGTATACATTCCAGTGAAAATTCTGATTCTGACTGTTTTCCACAGAGTTTACTCTCTCAGGTGGCATTTGGCTTTGGGACGGAGTACTTGTCTCGGTATGAGGAGCAGGGCCTGGGCCTGCAGTGGGACAACATCCGCACCAGCCCTCTGGAGGGGGACAAGTACTCCTTCATGACTTCCATCAGTATGATGGCGCTGGACGCCGTCATCTATGGTTTCCTAGCCTGGTACCTGGACAATGTCTTTCCAGGTGAGGCCTTCACACCCCTGAAACACAGAAGTGTAATATTAATGGCACTTTGTAGTGTGTGTGTATATGTGTGTTTTATATGAGCGATAATTCATATGTATTTCATACAGGTCAATATGGAATTGGTCGTCCATTCTACTTCCCCTTGCAGCCCTCATACTGGCAAACTACCGAGTCATCTAAACCTGAGGATGGTAATGCCTGTTAAATGCTTACTTATCTCACAACCTCACCTACTGTATTTACTGTCTGTGGTATTCATAGAGTTATTAGCAACAGAAGACAAATATCCTTATTAAAAAAGCTTTTTATAGTATCACTTAGATAAATGTGTAGCAAATTTGAATGTTTCTGTACATTTGTTTACATATCTTTGGCATGTCGTCTTTCTGCTTTCCTGATTTTTCTTTTTCTCTCTCTTTCTCTTTCTTCTTTTCTTACTCTCTCGCTCTCTCCGTCTCACGCAGAGATGCCAATGATGGAGAGTTTTGGGCACCCGGAGGACGTGGAGAACGGCCGCACACCCTCCCCAGTGGAGTGCAACGGCTCGGGCTCCAGGAAGCAGTGCAAGCACCAGGACAAGCGCGAGAGGAAGGAGAGGGAGCGAGAAGAGCAGCAGCGCCAATTGGAAGCTGACAGCAACCAGGACGGGAACAACCAGCCCCAGGAACCAGGTGGCTAATGCTAAAACATACAGTCATATACATGAATGCATGAGCACACACACACACACATTTTGAAATCATGGTGGGAAGTAAGGGAAGTATATTTCTTTGATGCTGTTATTACCACTCCTGATGTTAATACCACTCTTATGAACACTATACATTCAGATTTGATAGAGATAAAAATGACGTTTCTTGTTGGTAAATAAATGCCCCACAGCACTGGTCCAGAGTTATCAGAATTTGATGGACCTTTCACAGCAGTATTTCTTGCCTGGCCTTACCCTCCACCTCCCCCCTTTTCTTTCTCTCTCTGTTTCTGTCTCTGTCTTTCTCTCGTTCTTTGTGTCTATACCCCCTCCGTTAGTCACCTTCTTTGAGGCCGACCCTGTGGGGCTGTCAATGGGCGTGTGTGTTCAGGACCTGGTCAAGGTGTACCCTGGTAGCCCACGGGCAGCTGTCGACTGCCTCAACATCACCTTCTTCGAGGGTCAGATCACCTCATTCCTTGGGCACAATGGGGCTGGAAAGACCACCACCATGTATGTCTTACTTACTATATTTTACAGTCTTTTATTTTAGTTGATTTGAAAGTTTTAAGTGTTTTGTTTATTCATGTTCCTTAAGCCCAATTGCTTTATTGTTTACAAAACATAAGTGGGCATTTACTGCCTAATCTGCTATTGTCTGTTGTTTTTTGTTTGTGTCTTGGTTGTATTTCTGTCCTATTTGTGATTTGGTGCCTCTTCCACCAGGTCTATTTTGACTGGGCTGTTCCCTCCCACGTCTGGCACTGCCTACATCAATGGCAGGGATATTCGCACAGATATGGACGCCATTCGCCGGTCAATGGGAATGTGCCCACAGTACAACATCCTCTTTAACCAGTATGTTTAATCTCCCCCACCCCCATACATACATACACACAAACTATAAATATCTAAACAGCGATTCCTCGATTATATACTCTCTTTCTCATGTCTTCTGATGAACAGTGCTGTGAGATTTCATTTTGCTCGCTCTGCTCATGAATGTGTTTCTGTGTGTCAGTCTGACGGTGGAGGAGCACATCTTCTTCTACGCCAGGATGAAGGGCCGCTCCCAGGCAGAGGCCTTTCAGGAGGTGGAGTCCATGCTGGAGGACCTGGGGCTGCCTCACAAGCGTCAAGATCAGGCCCAGAACCTGTCCGGTAAGATGATCTTCATCAACCATTCTTTATTCAGGGGAAATTCACATCCCTCGGCAAGTGCCTTGGCAATGTGGAATATATGTATATCACATATATTATTTTTAATGAATCATACCTAAAGTCCTCATTTAATGCAAAATTCCATGTGTAAAGGTTGCATTGCAGTGTTTCCCCTAGGATCTCATTGAAGGTGCGGCGGATGAGAGAAAAAAAACGCTAATCGGTGTTGTAACGTAACGTGAGGACCGGGGGGGGGGGGGGGTGGGGCGGTGTTGGAGATAAAAAAGGGAAGACAAAGCCCTCCAAAAGTAAAGTGAAGACGGGGGGGGGGGGGTAGTAGGGGTTAGGATAAACGTTCAAAAAGCGCTAATCGCTCCAAAAGTGCTAATCGCTCCAAACCTAAAGTAACGTGAGGACGGGGGGGGGGAGTTCTGAAGGTGCGGCGACAAGGCTTGAAGGTGCGGTGGGCCGCCGCAGTCAAATGTACATAGGGGAAACCCTGCATTGGTTGGACTGTTATTGTAGATTATATACACTTGTGTATGTTCTAGTTGTGTAGTGTTGTCTCGTGTGTTTGAATGACCATAGGGTTAATGATTTCATTCTTCATAACTTAGGGGGCATGCAGAGGAAGCTGTCTGTTGCCATGGCATTTGTTGGTGGGTCAAAGGTTGTGATTTTAGATGAGCCAACATCCGGTGTTGACCCCTACTCCAGGAGATCCATCTGGGATTTGCTTCTAAAGTATCGTACAGGTAGAGAATTCAAAGCTCTCTTTCTGTCTCTCTCACTGTTTTACCTGGTAAGATATGAATGCATTGCAGTGTTTCCCCTAGAATCTCATTGAAGGTGCGGCGGATGAGAAAAAAACAGGAAAAAAAAGATCCAAAAGGCTAATCGGTGTTGTAACTCAACGTGAGGACTCTCTCTCTCTCTCTTTCTCTCTCTCTCTCCATCTCCCTTCCTTGCCCAGGACGGACAGTGATTCTGTCCACCCACCACATGGACGAGGCAGACCTCCTGAGTGACCGTGTGGCCATCATCTCCAAAGGCAAGCTGCACTGCAGTGGCTCACCGCTCTTCCTCAAGAACTGCTTCGGCGTGGGCTTCTACCTGACACTGGTGCGGCGCATGAAGGAGCCGCAAACCAGGAAAGAGGTGAGAGTGGCAGTGGGGGAGTGACCTCGACCGCCATTATTAACCAGGAGGGAACTGATCAAATTTCATTAATATTCATTATGGATTCTGCTTATCTATCCAATTGTTTATCAGTTTTCTCGATCAGTGTTCTTCTCAGTTTTACTCAGTCATCACATGGGCCTATAATGGATCTTATAGGCCCATTATTAGAATAAGATAAACCATGTAGACTTGCAAAATTTGCTTTCTGAAAGAAAATTACCGTGGTCTGAACAAGGATAATAAGATTTGATCATGTCACAGGCAATGACACAATATCAGTGGATTGAAGATTTTGATTAATTAATTTCCAACTCTCGCCTCCCACTTCTTCAATAGAGGGGCACTAGTGGTCGTGGGTGAGGAGAACAGCTATTCAGAGAACATCTTCTATAGCACTAAATTGAACTGAAGCACTATTCCCTAGCACTATGCTCTTTAAGGTTTCTGCTATGTAGCTTGATTGTTATCCTCTTTTTGTAAGTCGCTTTGGATAAAAGCGTCTGCTAAATGCATAAATGTAAATGTAAAATGTAAATGTAGACACTTAACAGATAAAAGGCGCTGCTACGGGTCAACTTGTAGAGCCAGTTCAACCACCAGTTTTTAACTTCGCATTCTAACACAGACCTCTTCAATGAGTTAAGTTACATGATTGAATATATACACATATGTGTGTGTGTGTGTGTTCGGGTGTGTCTGTGTGTGTGTGTGTTGTTGTTTTGGTATCTCAGCAGAACGGCTGTGACTGCGCCTCCGAGTGCTCCTGCACATGTTCCACCTGCACCAAACACAAGGAGGAGAGCCAGGGCTGCTCCCAGCAGTTGGAAAGAGTTCTGGATGGTGGGGACAACAAACAATTTCAGACACACAGTCCATCTCACAACACACTAGTACAGTACAAGTCAGTAATGCAACTGCCAGAAGCTTGTAAAGGAGCTACCTTTTCATAGAATGCAGTTAATACAGCACAGCACACATAAGTAACCCAAAAGGGGTTAGTGCGAAGAGGTAGTTTTAGTAGTTACTGCACAGTGTCGTAACATATTTCTGAGACTTGGTCATTGACTTTTTGGACCTTCTGCTGCCACCTGCTGCCTCTAAACTGCTAATGCGGGAGCAGACAAGACCATACTGTGTTTGCACTGCTATGACTGGTCTTGCTCTGTGTAATTGGATAATGCACGTCTGTCTCTTTCTCAACTGTCTTCTCTACTCCCGTTTCTTTCTGTGTTGTTCTCAGGCGATGTGGAGAACATCTCCAACCTGATCCACCACCACGTCCCTGAGGCCAGGCTCATTGAGATGGTGGGCCAAGAGCTGACCTACCTGCTCCCCAATAAGGGCTTCAAGCAGCGGGCATACGCCAGTTTGTTCCGTGAACTGGAGGAGATGCTGGCTGATATCGGCCTTAGCAGCTTTGGCATTTCTGATACTTCATTAGAAGAGGTATGGAGTATATTAGTCATAATTTTTGCATTTTTAGATTATTTATTAATCTGGCATACTGTAGGAAACTGTCAGACAAACGATATTCATTTCAAAAAGACATATTTCTTTATTTCTTCTTTCCTTATCTTTCGCTCTCTTTCTCTCTGTTATTGTGATATTATCTTTACCTATACATTGTGTTACTATAATAAGCCTTTCCCCTGCATTTCCAAATGTACTACCTATTTTAGGTCCTTGATTTGCAAATGAAGACACAATGAATTTGTGGATGAGTAGCACGATCATATAGCTTGGCCCCAGTACACTTACTTGTTTTTGCTTCTTCAGATTTTTCTTAAAGTCACTGCAGATAGTGAAGGAGCCACTGCTCCCATCGCTGCAGGTGAGTGCGCTGCATATGTGTACACCTATTTTATGTGCTATAAATCTGAAGCCTAATTTATGGGATTGTATGACAACCTCTTCTGTGTGATCCTTGAAGCAATGATACTATCATAGATGTCACTGGAATTATTTTTCTTGTGTTGTGTTTAGTCTGTCTTGTCATGTGGCATCTGTATTGTGTTGTGTTGTTATGTTTGTATCTGTGATGTGTTTTTGTGTGTTTGTGTGTGGGTTTGTGTTGTGTTGTATCGTGCTGTGCTTGTGTTGCCTGTCTGTCCCTCAGAGCGGATTGCTCTGGAACGCCGGAGAAATGGTGATGGCTTCCTCAAAGAGAGGGAGGGAGAGGAGCTGGCAGATGATGAAGGTGACCACCAGCTCTGTCACATGGCTGCCAACACTTTAGTTCTTCCACATTGTAATTTTTTTCCTGTGATTTCTTGGAATTTACCAAGCCCAGACTTCCTTATGAATATTTATTCCCAGCAGAGAAATGCAAAAAAATCTCAGATTTTGCTATTTAAATGTTGGCAGGTATGCCTTGACATCTGGAACTTTGTGCTCACTGATGATATACACAAGGCACAATTTCTGTGAGCGGTGGTCCTAAGAAGTGCCAATCAGACTCATTCCTGCACATATTAGTTCCAAATTCTTCTTTTTTAATAGAAAAAATCAGCACATACATAAATCATCACATACATTTTTATAAGCAATGGGTTGTCGCCCAGCAACGAGTACAATCTTGTGTAGAAGCAGCTCAGCAGCAGTACTTTTAGCAGAGCTGATATAGGCAGATCTGTGTAAATGTTGAGTCTTTCTCTGGTCTCTCGCAGGTGTAGATGCCAACGGGCAGCCTCGCACTGGAGAGACAGACAGCAGCGCTGGACGGGGTTCTAAGCAGGTGAAGGGGCTGAGCCTCATTGTAAAGCAGTTCCATGCCCTGCTGGTCAAACGCTTCCACCATTCCACACGCAGCCACAAGGACTTCCTAGCTCAGGTGGGTGCACATCCGTGGCTTAATCCAAATGCCCCGACACACCACAGCCCTTTGCACTGAACCCCAAAGGACGTAACTGCCACGATTGGCTAATTCACGCCTATTGAGGATGCAGGATATAGGGTTTGAAAGAACACTGGGTCAACAATGGACATTTTTAGTGCCAAGATCTTGACTGTTTTAACTTGCAGGAAATTAAGATGATTTATGTGATGTCATGCATTAAAGAAATTGTAATTCTTTGGCATTTTGCCACAACTCTAGTATAGTAGTTCTGGCTAATTTAACTGATCTTACCCTTTTTTGGGTGTTTATGCAGATTGTTTTGCCAGCAGCTTTTGTGCTAGTGGCCCTGGTTTTCACCATGATAGTCCCTCCATTTGGGGAACACCCAAGCCTGACCCTCACCCCCTGGATGTATGGGCCGCAAGTCACCTTCTTTAGGTGGGTACTTCCTCCTTTTCATTTGCCCTTAGTTCCAGTAGGGAAATCATGCATAGTTCACCTGTGGTTCCAAAAGAGGGCGCCACTTAGCCAAAATTGACTAATTCAATTCCCAGCCTAACTATAATGTTATACTTGAGCTTGTAAAATCACGTTTACCTGTAAGCTTATTTTTGATTATTCAAAGTTGAAGATATTCTATTCCGGCATCAGGGAATATGGTACAATACTCCATTCTTCCATTCAATATCACCTTTAATGTCACTTATTTAACTCATCCAGCTACTCGTCTAACGTCCATGTGTGTCTGTGTGCTTGTTGCTCAGTAACGAGAGGCCGACTCATCCAAAAATGAATCACTTTGCTCAAGTGCTTATGAGCCCGCCTGGTATAGGGACACGGTGCATGATTGATGACCCGCTGGGGTGAGTCAAGTGGACATTAGCCACTAACATGAAGAGAGTCATGATATTTTTTGTCTCACTGTATAAATTATTCAACTGTTATTTCATTTTATTGTCATATATAGTACAGTTACTTAATTTATTGTTGTTAATTTATTCATTTTTGTTGCACAGTAATCAATTTCATTTATATTCAATTATACACAATAGAGTATCACACACCAGGCTGTACCTGTCCACAAATATCAGTATCAAGTAGAACCAAAAACAGAACACAGAAAAACAACATCCACATCGTTATGGTAATTCTGTATGCCACTTGGCATTTTCATACGAGAGTTACCCCTTTTTAGGAAACAAACAGATTCCATTTAATTTTGAAAAGGATGGAATGTTAATCAGATGTTAATCAGTCAATAGCCTACTTGTTCAAGGTTACTGAATGCAGTGTGTAGAAAAAAGAACCAGAAAAACATAGACTGAATAATGAACCAAAACATATTAACCAAATAGCATGACATACACTGTCTGCAAGTTATTTCCCTGAGTGTAAGTTAAGTCCCTGTTGTTCAGTCATGTTGTATTGAATTTTCTCATTGTTTTTTTTCTACTGTGAGCAGTTGATGAGCTCAGGCAGTGCTATGGATTCCTTCACACCAGACTTGTCCTTTAAAGCCCTGTGTAACTCTCCTGTCTGTAGGAACCTCACCTGCAACAGCACTGTGACAGAGTGGGCTGCTCCTCCTGTGGACCCAGTGGTCACCAATATCCTCATGAGCCCAGAGTGGAACAGCCTGAACCCCTCCCCCAGCTGCCAGTGTAGCACCAATAAGAAGCTGACGATGCTGCCTGTCTGTCCAATAGGAGCCGGAGGTCTGCCCCCACGGCAGGTGAGTATGACCAATGAATGTAGTTTCTTAGTTATATATCAGTCAGAGTGTGTGTGTGTGTGTGTGTGTCTGTGTGTGTCTGTGAGAGGGTGACTAAAGGTGAGCAAGAGAGAGAGATTGTGTCAAATCAGTGTGAGAGTGCTTATTTGGGAAGCACTGTCCATACAGGTAGATAAGTCCAAATATCCAGGATTTTATGAAAGTTTAACGCTACTGTGTATGTGTTTAGGTTTACCTTAAATGCCCACAAAGACCTTGCTCTTGTTCAGTGGGTAGAATTTAAATTAATTCGTATGGTTCATTTTAGAACAATCATGAGGGTCTTATTACCAGTCATTGATAATCCCCATCTTGGGATGTAAAGTATAAGGTGCTTTGTTTCATTGCAGAGAACTGAGCATTCAGGGGACATCATGTTAGATCTGACCAATAGGAACATCTCAGATTACCTGGTGAAGACGTACCCTACTCTCATTCGTGCCAGGTGAGCCTGAAACTGTTCTTAAGCTCTATGTGTTCAGCTAATGGTCAAACTTGTGATTTGCTCCGATGTCTTAACCAATGTTGTGTTATTTTCTTTTCCAGCTTGAGGAGCAAGTATTGGGTTAATGAACAGAGGTAGCATTTCATTTTATATTTTGAACATATATACAATATAAATTCAATATTTATTTATTTTCTCTTCCCTGTTAGTAATTCAGTTCATTGTCTCCATGCTTTCATGGTGATGCTGTTCATACACAATGAATCACACACACATGTAAAGTCATTCTGGATTTTCATTCTCCTCAGGTACGGTGGGCTGTCTGTGGGAGGCCAGCTGCCTATCCTCGATGTGGACCCCAGGACCATCCAAAATGTTTTCAACCAGATCAGCCGTATGATGAATATCACAGCGGTATGACAGATTAAGGACCCTTGCAATCACTTAATATACACATAAGCTGGTGAATCACTATTAATAGATTAATAATTACCATCCACATGCAAATAATGGTGAAATGTTTGTTCCTCAGGGACAATACACAAAGCTTGCCCTGAAAGACATTGGCACATTTCTCAGATATATGGAGAGTGAATATAATGTCAAGGTGAGTGATTTGGTGTGTGTGTGTGTGTGTGTGTGTGTGTACACACTTGCATGGTAGGTGGTTTGACCCCCATGCCCTGTTCATCCTCATGCCTCTTACCCCCTCGGTCTATCCTGTCTTAGGTGTGGTATAACAACAAAGGCTGGCATGCCATGGTGTCCTTCCTGAATGTGGCAAACAACGCCATCATGAGGGCTCATCTGCCCTTTCATGCCAACCCAAAGGCTTACGGCATCACCACCATCAACCACCCTCTCAACCTCACCAAAGACCAACTTTCAGAGGTCACTGTGTAAGTGCTGACCTCAAGGTTAAATTACAACTGATATTAGCAGCACGTTCATGCATGTTATTTTTTATTAGTTTAATTTAAAAAGGTCCCTGGCCAGTTGGCCTTGGACTGACGTGGTATTATCTATACTTAACACAAGTTCTATAGGCAAGTAAAACAAATGCTTGAATTCCATGTCATAATATATTAAACACCATTCCATAGTATTTCTCTGGTGCTATGGCCATGACAAAGATTTTCATGGAATTGTCCTTAGTGGTGGATCAAAACTGTTTTTCCATACTTTAAAGGAGAGAATCCATCTTCTTCGGCAGTTCCAGTAAATATTCTTGTGTGTGACATGTCCTCCTCCTCTACCCTAGCCTGAAGACTTCAGTGGATGCTGTGGTAGCCATCTGTGTGATCTTCGCCATGTCCTTCATCCCTGCAAGCTTCGTCCTCTACCTAATTCAGGAGCGCGTCACAAAAGCCAAGCACTTGCAGTTTGTCAGTGGTGTCAGCCCCTTGGTCTACTGGGTGGCCAACTTCTTCTGGGATATGGTACTTAGTCTGCTTTAGGTTTTGGATATAGTCCTTAGCCGGCGCTTTTGGCTTAAGATTATTTACATTTTCCATATTTGGAGCCATGATATACTGGTTAGGGCTTTGGTTTTAAACCGAAGGGTTGCTAGTTCGATCACCAACTAGTAGGGGAAATGTGGGAGAAGTGGTTATACGCTCCTCTTCCACGCCCACAACTAATCCACAACTGGGATAAAGAGACCCTCAGAATATCAGAAAAGTGTATATATATATATATATATATTTCTAAGCCATTCTGATCCGAAAAAAGACCATGCTCTGTGCTTGCCTTTCTCCTGCAGATGAACTACTCCATCAGCACTGCAATGGTGGTAGCCATCTTTGTGGGCTTCGACAAGAAGTGCTACACGTCACCCAGCAACCTCCCAGCCCTAGTAGCTCTCCTCCTCCTCTATGGGTGAGTGATGCTGATTGCCAGAACACTGGATAAGCGTCTACTAAATTAATTGATTTACTTTGATCTATTGGCTTTAGTTGGCTAAGTACAGCTATACTCATCTCAGGGACAGGATTCAGGAGTGGGCTGGTCCTTTTTAAATTTAAAATAAATAGCTGTATTTACTTAATTATATAATTGTATATAATAGTATATACTGTTATATATAATGCGGTATGGATGCAACTTAAAAAACATCTGATGCCTTAATGTATAGAAAATTTCCATGCTTTAATTCTTGTATAACTAACTTTAATTCTTGTATAACTAACTGGTGTGTGTGTGTGTGTGTGCGTGTGTGTGTGTATGTGTGTGTGTGTGTGTGTGTGTGTGTGTGTGTGTGTGTGCCTATGCCCCTATGTTTCCTTGCAGGTGGTCAGTGACTCCAATGATGTACCCCATGTCCTACATCTTCAACATCCCCAGCACGGCCTACGTCTCCCTCTCCTGCATCAACCTCTTCATTGGCATCAACAGCAGTGCAGTCACCTTCATCCTGGAGCTGTTTGAGAACAACCAGGTAAAGCTTGGGGGTCTAATCTCTGAATCTACTGGTTAAGTGGTTACATGGAAGTCCCTGTTGAATTGGAGGTTAATAGGCCTTGTTCTTGCCCACCAGCCTCTATTGGCGTTCAATGAGGGTCTGAAGAAGGTTCTACTGGTGTTTCCCCACTTCTGCCTGGGCAGAGGGCTCATTGACATGGCCATGAACTATGCTGTCACAGAGGTCTATGCTCGCTTTGGTGAGTTCCCTGGATGATGCCCTTAAAAGGGCGTACATCCACCACAGGCAGGGGTAGACCTGCACATACAAGAACACACTGGCCCATGGCTCCATTTGACATTAATTGTATTTGTTTTATGATACAACTTGGAGAATAGCAGTGTTCTTTGTGTTTAAACTGCACAGGAGAGGACTACAGTATGGATCCGTTTAAGTGGGATTTTGTTGGGAAGAATCTGTGTTTCATGGCAGTGGAGGGATTTGTGTACTTTCTTCTCAACATCCTTATCCAGTACCGATTCTTCCTGCACCACCGGTAAGTTTTGGAGGCTTGACTTGCTAAGTTATTGGAAGAAAACTAAAACGGAAACCAATGTATGTTGTTTTTTCTCACAGGACATCGGAAGTAAAAGGATCTCCGATAAAAGATGAAGATGATGACGTTGCTCAAGAGAGGCAGCGCATCCATGGTGGTGGCAGCAAGAATGACATCATGCTCATCCGTGACCTGTACAAGGTAAAAGCACAGTAGGACTTCTGTCACAACAGACTAAAATACAACCTCCACTGAGGATTATATCTACTTGTGATAACTTCATAGTTTTATCGTTACATACTATGTCGTAATAGTTTGTCACTGAGTGATGCAGAGTCTGAGATTTAAACTCCTAGCCTTGTGTGGCGCTGTGGCTTCACTAATATGACTAACCCGCCTTCCTGTAAATTATGTGTTTAACTATCTGCCAAAAGAACACACTGCTGTCACTAATTGGATTTTGCTACTTGCAAGGCTGTCGTCTGTTGTGGTTAAGAAGATTAGCCGTTGTGAATGTTGTTTACAGAAGTATCCTTTGGTGGCAACAAGATTTGAGATTTAAACTGACCCTTTGTCATCCCAATGCAGACATATGCTGGTAAGAAAAGGCCGGCTGTGGACAGGATCTGTGTTGGAGTACCAGCTGGAGAGGTGAGTTGGAGACCAAGTCCAAGTGGGTTAAATGAATGAGATAAAATGTCATATTATTGACCAGTGATAACAAAGACACCAAAAGTGTGATATGGAATGGAATTTTATTAGGTTGTGGAAACTAGACATTCCATCAGGGTAGAGATTATGTGATTTCAGATGCAATTTACAATAGACAGAATATAATATATTTATGATGTATAGAATAAATATATTTTGATAAACTTTTTCATCAGCCCAATTCCAATTGGATTGATAGCAAAGAATTGAATTTCCGCATCTCAGTCAACAATAAACCACGGATCACTGCAAAACTGTGTCAACATCGTAGAGCAAAAGAACAGGCATATAAAAATGAAGACAAGCAAACACAGTGTCCGATGAAATCAGATTAGCTAAAGGAGCTTCTCGGAAAAGCTGAAAATCCAGTTTTCAGTTATTGACTACACTGTGGACCTCAAGACACAAACTACTAAAAGAGACCATCCCCCACTATCAGTGGCCACGGTTGGTGACCTAAATTCTGCAGGTTTGAGAGGGTTCTGCAGGTTTGAGAGGGAGACATTCACACCCCTCCCCCACCTCTGTCCAATTGCAGTGTCTACCACTCACCTGCTCCCCTACCCCGTATCTCTATCTATACTCATTGTGAAAAGGAAGCCTTTGAGGCAAAATGTTTGTTATGCACGAGGCCCTGATGGAGTAACACTTTGGGCCAATCCCATTTCTAATTTCTACCCCTACCCCTTCCCCCTGCCCCTTGAAGCAGAGCAACAAGGGGTAGGGTTTGAAAGTCAACCCCTACGAATTGGGACACCCCTTCAACAATCGCATACATCATCAGTACTCTCCGGCAGCTATTACGTTGGCAACCCTTTTTTTAGCACGGACGCTCGCAATTCGTTCACAACTCAATGCTCCAACCGATCCCTCAAGTCACAAATGATGTTGCACTACTCATTGTATTAGTGATTTTTTTCGTGTGCATTTTATGGAGAAAAGGACCATTACACATTGGAATAACGTTAAACTTAAGACAATACAACGGTTATCAAACATTTTAAACCATCAATAATGGAGAAAATACTAACATTTGTGAACTTTTCTGGAGATTCGCAAGGCATTCTGGGAAATTTCTCATACCCCTCTGTTCGGAGTGTGCCTCTGAAAAATCTCCGTTTGGAGGGGTATATAGCCCTACCACTTACCCCAACCCCTCTGTCTTAACGGAAATTGGTACACCCCTACCCCTACACGTGAACGTGCAAAACGGAGGGGTAGGGGAAAGGGGTAGAGCGAAGGGGTGAAATGGGATTGGGCCTTTCTGTCTCAGGGTCTGTGCTGTCCAGCTAACACCAATCTTCACTCAGATTTTAAACAGACTGCTAGAGCTGTGTGAAATCCCTTCATGCTTTGAAATTTTATTAAATACTTCCACTATCATCGCAGTCCCCAGAAACCCTCCTGTTTATGGACTTCTGCTTGGGGCTCAGCACTATCATACCAGAACTCCATACTGCCAAACTCTCTCAGCTCCCTCAGTGCTGTTACATGCAAACAAATTATCCAATTTCAGGCAGATTGTGCCCCTTACTCTGATTAGAAATTGTCATGTAACCTTAGAAATCAGACATTTTTTCAGACATTCATTTAATTATTTATTTGTTTTTTTTGTTTTGTTTTTTAGTGTTTTGGGTTGCTGGGGGTGAACGGTGCAGGAAAGACCACCACATTTAAGATGCTGACAGGTGACACAGACGTGACCTCAGGTGATGCCTATGTGAGGGGCTACAGGTGAGACCCCAACACCCAGCACACACTAGAAATACATCCAATCATGACACACTCACCTTTACAATCACACACATTCTCCCATAGCTCAGAGCATGTTTTATTGGGTTTTCATCAGCATTCTCAGCAACATCCTGGACGTGCACCAGAATATGGGCTACTGCCCCCAGTTTGATGCCATTGATGATTTACTGACGGGCCGAGAGCACCTGTTCCTGTATGCGCGCTTGCGTGGTGTACCCGAGGGGGAAATCAACAGGGTGAGTGCTACCTCTTGTCATTACACCAGTGTGACAGGTTAAAATTATACAGTCACTACTTGTTTCCTAGGATCAACATCTTTACTGTATTTAAATATTCATTTAATCCACATACTGTACATCACATCGTCACATGAGAACTGTGGACGAGGAACACTATGAGGTTTGATGTGTTTAATGTGCCCGTGTGTGCTTGCAGGTGGCTGAATGGGGTATCCAGAAACTGGGTCTGTCAGAGTATGCTGAGCGCTGCGCTGGCACCTACAGCGGTGGCAATAAACGCAAGCTCTCCACAGCCATTGCTATGATCGGATGTCCTTCCCTCGTGCTACTGGTGCGTCTCGCAACCCCCAAATGGACCAGTTATAACCAATACTTATCAGATTCATTACAACATTTATGTTTGGGTGTAATGATTTACTTGCATATCAGGGGAAATACAAAACTACATTTCTCTAGGTAGCTGCTTATCAGACGGAGCTGAAAAGTCAGCCAGCCTGTGGGATTAGTCAAAGTTTCTCTTTGGTCATTTTCATGTGTTAGTCATGGTCATTCCACAACCTTCTTTTCCCCAGGATGAGCCCACGACAGGAATGGACCCCCACTCTCGACGCTTTTTGTGGACAGCCATTCTGAGCGTGATCAGAGATGGCCGAGCAGTGGTCCTCACCTCACACAGGTGCACACTAGCCCCCTGCCTCTTTTCCCCCCATCCTCCTCCCTCTTCATAATACTTGTTTGTGTAGTTTGTAGTGTTATTTTATATGGTCATTTTACTCTTTCATTCTTTTTTCTTACTTCCTTTTTTATTTCCTTCTTTCCTTCTTCCTTTCCCACTCTTTCTCTGACTCTCCTCCATTTCTCTCCCTGTCTGTCCCTGCAGCATGGAGGAGTGTGAGGCCCTGTGTACACGCCTGGCCATCATGGTCAATGGCACATTCAAGTGCCTCGGCAGCATCCAGCACCTCAAGTACAAGTAAGCCTGCATTGGGTATTTAGCTTGAACATAAGCTCATCAGTTTAACAGACTTCCTTATGCAGAAAGCACAGCCTAGGTGAAGGCTGTGAAATAAGCAACATTTTAGGACAAATTGATGGAATGGGAGGGTTCATTGTGTATGTGTTTGTGTGTCTGTGTGTGTGTGAAGGTTTGGCGATGGCTATGTCGTCACCATGAAAATGCGGGCTCCTAAACCGGGGACTTCTCCAGACCTGGCCCCAGCGGAGGCCTTTATTGAGAGCAGCTTCCCAGGCTGCGTGCAGCGCGAGAAGCACTACAACACCCTGCAGTACCAGATCACCACCTCCTCCCTGGCCCGCATCTTCCAGCTCGTCCTGTCCAACAAGGAGCGTCTCCACATAGAGGACTACTCCGTGTCTCAGACCACCCTAGACCAGGTACTTTTACTTCGCTACGCTTTGTGAAGAGCCTGGACACTCTTGATGGGCAAAAGATTATTTTGTAGTGGGTGGGCACTTTCAACTTCAAATCTATTGCTTCTGCCTTCAGCAGTCATTCATGTGCTGGTAACTGACATAATACAGCATATCAGTGATTTTACTAAGTGCAACGACCACCATACCGTTTAAAACGCCATCTCATGTGCGGGCGAAATGTCCCTGTGTCTGTCTCTGCAGGTTTTTGTAAACTTCGCCAAACAGCAAGCTGGTGAGGATGAGGACCAGCGTCCCCAGCCACGGAGAGTGAAGAAGATTGCCCCACTGAGAGGTTTCGGGAGGAAGAAGTGAAGTGAAACTGTCACAGTGAAGTTCAAGGACCGTCTGTAACGAGACAGAGGGAAACGAGGGGAAAATGAAGGTGGACACTGTTACAGATATAATCCCAAATCAAGCGAGATATCAAAGGACATTTACTGACACAAGGCAGTGTTTACGTCTCCTTTTTTAATGCCATCCATGCATTGTGTGATTTCTTTGTACATGACAGTTGATGCGGAAAAATGACTGCATGCATGAATGTTAATTGTAGCGTCTTAGCCTATCACTTTGGCCATGTTCTGTATGAGAGAAAGCATTCATCATAATAGCTTGTGATTCGTGCTTTTCTGCATGTGTCAAATTGCAAACGCTCTAGTAGAAGTCCAGCTGCATTTAGCTCAACCGACCAGCGTCAGTAAACGGCAATTACTGTGCCACAGAGTGCTGATATTCTCTCCTATGAGCCCTGACTCATCACGACAAATCCCACAGCGGCTTGGTGTTAACAACTGGGGTGACTCAGAGCATTTTCTCTTTTATCCAGGGGAAACTAAAATGTGTTTAAAAAAAAAGGTTAACAGACCATAGTTTCATTCCTTTTGTATGATAATGTAAAAAAAAGGTGCACTCAACATTCTTGTGAGTGTGTTTGTAAATTGTTCTGTGTGTTTCTAAAGAATCCTGTTCATTTTCTTTATGCTTTAATGACGCACTCTGAAACATTTACTGTTTTGAAACATGGCCAAATGTAACAGTATTTAAGTACAGTTCAGTTAGAACATCAGTCATGAAACAATACAGGATCAGAGAATGACATGATATCATTTTATTGTACAGCATTAAGTTTGTGTCTTTCTCAAACATTGTAATTTTCGGGATTCAGGAAACACCACCACAAAAGCTGAATCAAGTGGTGTATGCTCAATAGCTTGTACAGCAGTGTAAATACACTATCTGATGAGGGAACACTTTGCAGAATACGCAGCTACACAGATTGACCCTGTCCAAGAGTGCACTTTTCAACATGTACAGTTTCACAGTTTAACCTGTCTAATGCTACTCATCCTAACCAACAAGTCTACAGCAGAATCACCGCTTGAGAAATAGGTTTAGCCTAGTCACTGTCTTATGTCATTTGTCACACATGAAATTAATTAAATATTTATTAAATTATATAACAATTAATTAACTCTTGTTTTTCATTGCATTCAAATATTTGTGGTGACACTAAAAGTATGGTACCATGTAAAATATGTCTTCCCAACTTCATGAGCACAGTACTCAAACCCATGTTCAATGGCGCAAACCTCCAAGTCTCAGCCTCCAAAGTCTCAGCTTATTTGAGTCAAGGGAAGCATATAACCATTGGATGCAGCTATATATGTTAGCTTTCAAACTCCTATGAGCAGGTATATAGGGAACCATTTCAAACGATAAAGCAGAGCTCTACCATCATTTTGTGTCATTTCTGTTACGAAGCCTTCCAGTTCCAACTGGTTTTTGTAGAAATGGTCGTCCATCCACCATCACTGCAACATAACAAGGATTTAGATCTTGACCTGGATCAGCAATTGGAGTGGCAGAGAGTAGCATCATCATCAAGGCCTGAGTCCATCATCATAGCCAACCCAAGTCCATTAAAGCACAAGAGGAATGATGGCCGTGCGCAACTCAGGGTAGTTGGGGAACTCGTGGATGTACATCCTGTGTTTCAGTCTGGCCCAGATTATCATCTGCACAAACCCCAGGAAGGACGCCAGTGCCGCTTAGCACAATGAAGAGGAGAGGAGAGTTAGACACAGAACTTCAACCAGTTCAGTTTGAGCACCAATGACAGTTAATAATGTCTTAAGATGCTTCCTGGAGCCCTTGGGTGCTTATAGTCTGGGTAGTTTGAGTGAACATACCTGGCAAGCACTGTGTCATTACAGCAAAGCTGACACATGCTCCCACCTGAGGGAGAGGGGGAAACAAAGTATTGGAAGTATTCACCTGCAGGACAGGTGAAGATTGATCTATCTGTGGTTTAGAATGTGATTTAGAATGTCTTAGAAAGACAGCGTGAACAGGGACATATGCAAACATAACTCTTTGTGTGTCCCTCCTTTGTTTGACTGACCTCATAAGTGTAGTTCGGGCACGACACGAAGAAGAAGAGCCAAGTGAAGGGATTTCGTGTGGGATAAGGAATCTCGGTTGGCCTGGACTCTACCAACACATTAACACCCATACTGTACATCAAACTCATCTGCCAACTAACAGACAGTCGGAAATACTCGTATTCTGCTTTTTTCTGTGACAAATCAGCACCAGGTCTCCTAAATCACCCTCTTACAGCAAAGATGAATTGGCATGAGAACTTACTGTTGCATTTGATACTGTTTAGTACCAGGTGTGTAGAAAAGTTTCCAATCTCACAGACCTGACCACACAAACAGCAAACATATTTGTGAATTTAAAAGAGCATGGTGGTGACTTTTGTGGTTAAGTATATTTGTTTACAAATAGGCAATTGATAATAAATACCAAATCCAATACCAATAAATTCCAATACCAAATGACAGACAGAGGTACCTACCAAAAATCCAGCCAGAGCACATATAACCTGCAGGTGTCCATATGCTGTATATAGGATGCACATGATAAATATGAGTTCCTAGCAACTTAATTAATTTACAAAACTATTCTAACTCCTAGCTACTCACATGGGGTTGAATAAAGAGGATGATTTATGTAGTAAGCCTGCCATGCTGTCAGTCCACAATAATACAAACAGTTCTGAAAAGATTTTGTACATTTGTTAGAATCAGGATTTTAAGACATTATTGAAAACCCAGTTAACTAACTTGCATTGTATAAATCATACATTATAAATAGATAGTACAGACTGCTCTGTACAGCTTAATGTTGGTTTTGTTGTTTAAGCCAAAATGCTGAGTAAAACTAACTCAATGGAATGCATTAAAAATTATAAAAATTTATTCTGAATACTAAACCTTTGTCATGGATTGCAAGGCCATGGTTCCCTGAGAGAAACGGTGTAAAAAGATCGCCTCCAGTAGCTTCTTTGTGTAGTGGAAGCAGTGACAAACACAGGCCAGTCTGCAAGACAATGCAAAAGAATGATAAAATGATGTGTAACTAGAATGTGTGTTAAATATGTGAGTACTATCATTTTTGCTAAAGTGAGCATCCCATTCGCACCATATGGACACCCACAGGTGATATGTGTCTTACTAATATAAGAATGATAAAAATCTTGGAACCTCATTTATACCACTCTCTTATCACTCACTTTTTTGGAACCTACTTTACCACTCTGTGATGACTAGTCCTATAGTTGTACTCTCGGTTGTAGATGTATGGCAGGCGGAAGTAGAACAGGAGGTAGATGAGGAGCGGGCCGATGCTCTCAGCCAAAAACACCTGTCCAGGTAAATAAAGAAAGGTATATGGGCCTCAGCTATGGCGGGGCTGATAGGAACAACATTGTGGAGGATTTTCTTTTCTTTTACCATCGCCCATCCAAGCTGAGGACCCAGGTCCTCGAAGAACATGGTGGCTGTTGTGCCCACTGGTAGATCCTCCAGAATCTCAGAATCTCTGAGGGATTTTCCCTCTTAGAAGCAAAACATAAAAACAGGAATTTAAAAAAGGAACAAAAGCAGATTCACATTAGGTTTAAAACCCATATACAGCAGCTAATTAGCATGTATCAATGTAAAGCAGAAGTGCACTAAAATATTGTCCAAAGGATATTTTTTACCTTTTTCATTTTCATTTAAAGGTGTCATATGTATGATTAAAATAACCCCAAATGACCTAAATCCAACAAGAGAATGTGAAGAATGTTATATCTAGTATTATATATCTTTAAAATTTTGACCCTTTCTTATATATCACAAACATTGTTTTCCATCCTCACATATTATATATTACAGTGTGTTATATTGTCAGATTCAAGTAATTACCTATAAAAAAGCTTTCTACATAAATATGTATAATTTTATTAGATGCATTTCCCCTTTGTTTTAAATATACAATTATTGTCTCTACTTCACCAGCTTAAATTTGTCAACAGAACTAGGCCTACGCTGCACAAATATTATTATTATTATTATTATTATTATTATTGTTGTTGTTGTTGTTGTTGTTGCTTTTATTGCATGCTGAACATTCAAATATATTGAACTTTATCTGTTCTGCATGGGTGATTCTATCAAAATCAGTCTTTCATGTCACAATAGGCTCTCTAGACTCTTGTGTACCAGTCAAATTCTAAATTGTTGTACTGGAACCAGTGTTAGGACAAACCCAAGCCAAGCAGTACAACGGTCTTGCGTAACCACTATTTAGGGTTGACAGAAGATCACTGGACTGGACATGTCTACACACAAACACAAGTGTCTCCACAGACATGCACTCACCTGGACGCAGCTTCAGAGCCTGTCGGGATGGGTACCACCTGGGATCTACAGTAGCACAGGTGCACATAGAGAAAGAGTTGTTAGAATGCTACTCTGTTCCTCCTTCATAAGTAACCACAGGGAGTAGAATGTTTGGCATTTGTTATCATACAAAATAGTATATCATTTACATGACATCAAAGATTATAATAATACATCTCACCATCACAAATTTCATTGCATAGTGTGGTAAAGACAGACTATTTGCAATTAATATTTTGTTATAATAAAAGAAGAAAGCCTCAATACGCACAGCACTTGTGAATGAGGTTTTTGATATCTGCAACAGTGGCCGATGGCTCCACCTAACAGAGAAGGTACTGATGACACTCCTGCTGCACGTCACCCATACACATGCTGTAATAATCAGCTAATGTATCATGAGCACATAGAAGAAGCTGTGTCACAAAAGCACAGAAATGCATTTATTTTCCCTTCATTGCTTTTTCTATTTAAAACAAATCCTATATTTTTTTACAACATGCATATACAGCTGTTTGCATAGTTGAGTGACAGGTGCCAATATTAATGATTAACTACTACTACAGTAATTGTATTGTTTTATGCAGCACATAATTGCACTATATACCTACGCTATTTGATGGCAGCAGTGTCAACAACAAATCCTCCTTAAAAGTCAATCTTTCTCTGAACAAGCAGTAGCAACCTAAACTCCCTAACAAGCACTATAACAGACTCTGTTACCTTGTCCAGGAAACACAGGTGTCCCTTTGTCTTGGCATCCCGAATCTCCACCTCATAAAAAATATAATTTTTAGGCTTTGACCCCCCAGACTTAAGGCCATGTTGGCACCTGGTCTTGATGAAGTGAGCAACAGTAAAGAGGTCCCGAAGCTCGAAAGATGCCATGGTTTGGGGCAGAGAGTGGAACAGCCCTAGGGGAGCATTCATGGAGGGGGCAAAAGGTACAGTGGGTGTGTGCTCTGACATGGGCCTGGCATGCACTTGATGAGCTCACTAGAGGATCATCTTCAGCAGTAAAGCAATTTAATGTTATTTGATTTCAGCCACTTTGCATGTAAATTTGTGTCTATTTTAAGCCATGGGCACAGGCAACAATAAAGTCTTTACATGGCTTGCATCCTGAGCAACAAGGCTGTAAACAGCTCTGATACATTAGCCCTCTGACTGGCCATATCATGTTTTCTCATTAGTCTGACTGACTGACAGTCTGAACGGTCTCTCACTCTGGCACTGACAACTGACTCATCATGCTCATTCACTCATAGCAATGTACACATACGGTATGTACACACACACACACTGTCTGCACCCTGAATTCATGCACAACACTCCCACAAAGCTCAAATTCACATAGGCACAGATGCAAATATCAGCCTCACTTTTTGGAGAAGAAAGATTTAGTAGAGGGATGTCAACTCTAAATTTATCATAAGGTAATGTAACATCCTTAGATGGACCTCTGTAACTCAACTCACAGGGGGTGGTTAGGAAGGCATGGGGGGGGGGGGGGGGGGGCAAGGAGCCAGCATGAAAGGTATGCCCTTCTCTCCACTCTCATGCACACGTTATTGCACAAAACTCTGCAGAGGTTACGAAGAGTTCATCATATATTAATCATTTAAATATGCTATGATGTAGGCTAAACCTATGCAGAGGGTACAGAAAAATGTACAAACAATGCAAAATACACAAGATTGAAGATAGCCTCTAAGTACAATGCATGTCAGACTTAATTCATGACACACAGAAGCAAAAAAAAAGAAAACTCCTTCAAGTTAGTATGAGTCTCACCTCAAAGAAAGCTGCTCTGGTTAAGGCTCTGGTACAGTTAGACCAACCATCCTGTTTCTGTAATTCCAGCATCCTGTGACACACTACTCAGCCTCCCAGGCACTAAAAGGAAGAGGCTGGATACAAATGGATGTTTTACAACAGTATGAATCACCTGCGTTTCTAACCACCACCAACACACACACACTTACGCACACACACATTGTTTTGCTGACTCCTGCTGGTCTTGCACAACTAATTAGTAAGACATCCATCAACACTTCTACAAATGTGCTGCGATGCTGCTTTTACCAACAGTCAGTGTATGGATTGATGTCCGGAGACTATTAAATACTGTACAGTGATAAGAAACTTGGCCACTAGAGTTCAGTATAGAGAGGAATTGGTCGACTTTGATTGCCTGGGGATCTCAATGTCTTGTGCCATGGACCCCCATGACACAGTAAAGGAGTGACCTTGTATGAACTGTAGCTCAACATGGAAGTCCTTAATTTAACTAGGCCTATATTGATGTGTGGCTTTTATCAATGTATCTGGCATTTCTGTTTTGTAGTTTTATTTATTTTTGTAACTATCATGTGAGATGCTGGATAATAAAAGCCTAATGGAGGGAACAGGAACAAGGCTGGTTAATTCTTATTCCTGAAATTATAAGACACGGTGACAATTGTGGGCTATTTGGGTGATGATGATGATGATGATGATGATGATGATGATGATGATGACAATAATGTTGATGACGGCGACGATGTCGGGCTACAAATAAATTGCTTGCCAAAAATATCTAGCATCATCACTCTGTGTGTCTTTCTGTCCCGAAATGTCTTATGGTCCATTTTGTGTCCACCTTCTATTGACATCCGGCGCGTATGTAAGGATACTTCTTGAGTTCCTGTGCTTCACGGCCGCCGTACATCAACATCACTCGCTGTATAACACTTTAATGCGCACTCTCTTCCTGTACAGCCTAGCTATGGCGGCGGTCAGTAAGTACCTGACTGCCAAACGATGTTCCTTGGCAGGTGCCGCAATAATTGCTTTGCTACTGTTCAAACGACGAGTACAAGGACATTCACAAACGTATAGCAGGTAATACATATAATTTATGCGAGCCTAAAACCATAGCATACCTTAGAAAATGTGTCTTTGCATGGTATCATAATACACCGGCAAGTCCACAAGCATTCGCTAAGTGAACTGAGTTTTGCTTTATCCGTAGTGTTTGATCATATGATTTCTGTGTACTTTGTGTGTGTTTATGCGAGTTTCATTTGTAGGAAGGAGAGATCACCTGTCGCAAAATGCGAGGTGAGTGACGTCCTTATTCAGGCTGAACAGAGGGTATTAACGCATTCTAGGCGTTCTTACCAGTTTATGTGTAAATGGGATTACATTTGCATGCTTTGCCTGTTTGAGTGTTAACTTTCTTATGCGATTCATTTGATTACTCCTTTTCCCATTTCACATGGGCACCTGTACATCAAAAGTATTCACATATGCACTGTCCTCGCAGAAAAAGGTGCCTACGGATAAAGCTGCTGTCGACAAAGTGTTCTTCGCTCGCATGTTACAGCTTCTTAAAATACTCGTGCCTCACCCATTATGCAAAGAGGTGAGTTTCATTCATCCTTCGTTTGTCCGTCCATCCAGTCATTATAGAGCTTGAAACGTGGTTTATTTTGATGCAGGGGAAAAGGGAGATGGTACAGGTGATGGCTCATACTGTGCGTGTGTGTGTGTGCGTGTACGTGCGCGTGCGTGCGTATTCATATATACATCCAAGGTGGGCTACCTCCTGTTAATTGCAGCAATGCTGGTGGCTCGGACCTACTGCGATGTATGGATGATCCATAATGGAACCATGATAGAGAGGTGAGCCTGCTTCACTGCCATACCTAGTATCAGTCTTACCACAAGGATCTGTCTGCAACAACCTCATCTGTGTGGTCTGACTTGCTTGGCCAGTACTGTAACGTACTGTCTGGTTTTTCCAGTACCAGTATGTTCAAGAGTATTTATGTAATAGTTTCTTTGGGTTTTGTTGTGTTGAAATGGTTTATTTCTTTGTATATTTTCCCGGGTTACAGTGCAATAATTGGACGGTCAACTGAAGCTTTCAAGAGATATTTATGGAATTTTGCCACTGCTATGCCTGCTGTAAGTATGTTGGTCATCTTATCATCTTCCATGTTTTTAGCACCTATTTTCCATCACCTAATCTTAATGCAAATGGTTGTATTAATCCCTACAATCGCCACGTAGAGAATTTCTATAGTCTTAAACACAGCAGTCTCTCTTTATCTATGATTCTTACTACAGATAACACTTTAGCACCATCTAGTGTTTAATATGCTAGTGCTGGTGACAACATGACAACAATCCCCCACTGCCTAAAACAGACTGTTTACACTAAACATCGTTTCAGGTTTTTCAGGAATTACATAAATGTTAGGCGATTATGTTAGCCTGGTGGCCAATATTGTTTTCTTGCATTGGGTCTTCTAGATATCTCTGGTGAATAACATCCTTAAGCTGGGACTTAACCAGCTAAAGCTCTGCTTCCGTGTGAAACTCACCAGCCACCTTTATGATGAATACTTGAAGTTAGTAGTGAATTCCAGTAAATTTTTTAAAATTATTTTTTAAAAAAAAGTTTTTGCCATTGTTTTTCTTTGTCTCATGTTTCCCATGTGTTTTTCATATGCATCAGAGGGTACACATACTACAAAATTGGCAACCTGGACAACCGCATTGCTAACCCAGACCAGCTTCTAACCCAGGATGTGGAGAAGTTCAGTAACAGCGTGGTGGACTTGTACTCAAACATTAGCAAGGTAGGGATTGGAGCAGTGTATTGTTAGTATTAAAACTAATGCTAACATCATTTGAGTTATGTTCCAAGGGTAAATGGAATCATATGTCCTCATTTGTAGTCTCTTTGGCATACTTATGTTATTTCAGCCTCTCTTGGATATCTGCATATACGTCCTCAAGCTAGCATCTGCAATCGGGTTTCAGGTGGGCTTATTATGTTTATTATGTTCATTGCTTTTATATTAAAATATTTGAAATGGGTAGTTTGTGAGTGTATCACTTACAAAACAAGACATTGAATGGTCTTCAGTAGTTATCAGTAAACTCTATAATCATTCACAGCTTGTGTGTGTGTGTGTGTGTGTGAGTGTGTGTGCGTGTGTGCGTTTATATTTGTTGTGTATCTCAGGGTCCGGTCTGTATGCTCAGCTACCTCGTTCTCTCTGGCTTGCTTCTCACCCGCTTGCGTCGTCCGGCCAGTCACATGACCGTAACAGAGCAAACCTTCGAGGGAGAGTACCGATACGTCAACTCACGCCTTATCACTAACAGGTCTCTACCTGAAACCTCCTGTTTAATACTTACTCCCTCTCCCCCTTTTACCCCTTGCGCTCTGGCTACCAATGTCTCTTACTGATTTGCTTGCCTTTTCTCATGCTCTGTATGTTTCTAATAGTCCATGTTTTTTCTATGTATTACCAGTGAGGAGATTGCTTTCTACAATGGCAATGTGAGAGAGAGAGAGATTATTCAGACCACATTCCAGAAGTTGGTAAGAGTGACTACTACTGTATATAGACACATGAAAAGTAATAGTACAGGCCCCTAAAATGCACTGAATGCGCATCCACCGCAGACCAAAAGTTATCTGCACAATTATGCTGTCATTTACTTTCCATTGTGGCTAAATCATTGCTAGTCATCTTGTGGTAGCATATAGTAGGCTAACCAGTGCAGTACCTGTACAACATCCAAAAAAAGCAGACCTGCATATACATTGTGTTTTTGTATGGCTGTTTTTATTCGGATCAGAGTGGTTTTGTTCACAGATTAGTAAAGTTGGTAAGGAACTGGTACTGGCACTGATAGATTATGTGGGCAAACATGTGCTTATTAAACCCAGTGTATCTGAGTCAAAGTTAATGCTGTATGTATTGCATAGCATCACTGGGTGTTACAAAACTTTCTCTCTGCCGTTTTTTTCCATAGGTCAGCCACTTGCACAACTTCATTTATTTCCGCTTTTCAATGGGATTTGTGGACAGCATCATTGCCAAGTGTGAGAATATGTAACACTATAACTCTGTATTATAGACGTTCAGAGGCTTTACACCTGCTCCAGTTCTGAACTGATATATTGATATTTTGTTTGCATACTCACGTTATGATTATTGGAGTGTTGGTATATCTATATGCAAAACCATCCATTCTATGCTTAGAAACCATCTATTTTTTGCTTGGCTCCTGTTCTCCTCTCCCCTGCAGATATAGCCATGGTGGTGGGCTACCTGGTGGTCAGCAGACCATTTCTGGATCTCTCCAACCCTCGGCATCATCACAGCACACACTCTCAGCTCCTAGAGGTGAGTGGATGTGCACTCTAGTCACACATTCACACATACTAAAACACACACACACACACATTCACAATAATAAATATGTGTAATATACCTATGTATATACCTAAAAATTAAACTTTAATAATTTGTATCATATGTAAACTTTGGTTGGCGTTATGGACGTAACTGTAATATATGTGTGTGTGTGTGTGTGTGTGTGTGTATATGTATATGTGTATATATATATATATATATATATATATATATATTACACACACATACACACACCTGATAGCCATGTGTTTGCTCTGCTCTCTGCAGGAGTACTACCAGAGTGGCCGTATGCTGATTAGTCTGGCACAGGCTCTGGGTAGGATGGTTTTGGCAGGAAGGGAGATGACTAGGCTGTCTGGGTAAGTACTCCCCATCCAAACCTCCATCACGACACATCCATTGACACATATACGCAACTATACATCTCACTGCAATACTGCGTGTGTGGTCATAGTTTGCCCATCCCTTCCCCTTCCTGCAGCTTCACAGCCCGCATCACTCAGATCCAGAATGTTCTGAAAGAACTGAACCACGGCAGATATGAGCGCACCATGGTCTTCCAGCAAGCCAGAGGTCAGTCTGCCGTTCAGCACTTTAAGCCTGAATACTCTCCATAAGGCCTATGGCTGAATCACCCAGCACACTGTCAGTGTATCATTTTACTGTAGCTATTTTACTTTACTATTTTACATTTTACTTTAGCATAACGGTTGCCTTATTATTGATAATGCAGCCATGCTTTATGTTACCATAGCACTCTATGCAACCACTGAGGATAATACTAATCTGTATTATGCTGTTTATAGAGACTGCAGAAACTGACAGAATGGTCCTAGTCCCTGGCAGTGGAACCATAGTGCACACTGACCACATTATCAGGTGGGTGGAGTGTGAGGTAAAGAGTGCTACAGAGTGCTAAGTGGATGGTGTGATGAGATTTTACTTTAATGTTGCAAAAAGTGTTACCTGCTTACAAGCCACTTACTTGGCCTGATCGATTTCAGATTTAAATCTGAACATAATATTAAAGTATAGAGGGGAAATAAAAGTGTGTGTGTGTGTGTGTGTGTGTGTGTGTGTGTGTGTGTGTGATGTGTCTTTGTCTTGCAGGTTTGAACACATTCCTTTAGCAACCCCTAATGGAGACATTCTCATCAGAGATCTTTCATTTGAGGTAATGTCAGATGACATCCAGAAATGATGCACAGCTCCTCCTCTGTCTCTATATTAGTTCTGTGTTGGTACAGTGTGTGTGTGTGTGTGTGTGTGTATATATATATATATATATATATATACACCTGTGGCTCCTAGGCCTGACCTCAGTGTTGACCTTTCACCAGGTGACTTCTGGCACTAATGTGCTTGTGTGTGGACCTAATGGCAGTGGAAAAAGCTCTCTGTTCCGAGTTCTGGGAGAGGTAGGTGTAGAAGATGGCTTTTCCAGTCCTCAACTCTGCTTTGAGGATGACGGTAATAGTGGTTTGCCTGGCACAAAAAAACGTCGTCGGAAAACCGAAGACGAGTGATCTTAAAAATGTTTCTAGTAGTCCTGTTGCCTCCTAATGATATTGTTTTAGAGGGTTGGCCAAACCCTTCACACTACATCCAGGAACAGCGAGCCTCACGAGATGCTACTAGATAGATGAACTACACTATCAGATCAACCTTCGGCCACATGCGTCATTTCACTGTGCCTGCTGCCTAGTTTTGGACAATAGATCATCTCAGAATCATGATGTCCACATCCTAAGATGTGATTAACTGAGTACAGGTATATTGTTATTATAGTTGCATAAAGCAGTTGTGGAAGAACAAGGCTATTCTTGTACACCATTTACAGACACACACACACTAAACACACACATTTGTTGTAACCTGGGACAAACCTGGAAGCCCTACAACCTATAATGTTTAATCCAGTATCCTTTATTGAAAAAAAGAATCTGATGAAATATACAGTAGTCATGACATGAGGTCATGACATACATTTTACAGTTCTTTCAGTAATTTTCTGAGGGGCAGTTGCCCTAATTCCTGTTTTTGCAACAGCCAGGGGTTTGGTCAGAGTTGTTTTGACACGTCGTGCATTTCCTCCCACAGCTTTGGCCTCTGTTTGGGGGGTGCCTCACCAAGCCGGAGAGAGGGAAGCTGTTCTATGTCCCTCAGGTAAAATAAATAAATAAGCCCTGACACAGACTCTGAGAATAACCCCCTGTATTTTTCTAAGCAATAATCAAAAAAATAAAAATAACATTAACCCTCTCTGCATACCCAAAACCTTATATTAGCTCTTCATTTCCCTACAACCAATTCTGTTTCCACACCCTGGACCCAGCTTACCAGCAGGCCCTAGGGGCTAAGGAGTGTTTTGTGGTTAGGTTAGCAGGCAGCATTGGGCCTGAGAGAGCTCTTCAGATTAATCCTAACCACTAGGTGGCGTATTAGAGAGCGTTTCAGGGGAAAGGTCAGGCAGTACTGGGCCTGGGCCAGGCTCTGGGGTGAGCTCCCCTCAGACCCATTTGAACTGTTACCCACGCTCAGCTGAACTAAACTTGCTTTGTGTTGTGGTGTACAGAGGCCTTACATGACGCTGGGGACATTGCGGGACCAAGTGATCTATCCGGACACAGTGGAGCACCAGAGGCAGAAAGACATCTCTGATCAGGTACATTTCCAGCTGTGTGTTTCACCTCTGAAAGGGTTTACAGTGCACCTAATGTAGGGCTGATGGTGAGTGTGTGAAAATGAGCAGCAAATGCTCTGTATCCCTACAGATGATCTGTAATTAATAGCCTCTGTAACACAGAGCAAAACAAGGTCACTTTTAGCCAAAATATATACAAATGCTTTTGATGTTTTTCACTACATGTCATGATGCATCATACTTGCCTAAATTAAGTATTAAAATATATATATGCTTGCTTGTTTGTTTGTTTGTTTGTTTGTCTGTGTAGGTGCTTAGGGGGTATCTGGCCGCAGTGCAGCTGGAGCACATTCTAGGAAGGGAGGGTGGCTGGGACACCCAGCAGGACTGGATGGATATCCTGAGTGGAGGAGAGAAACAGAGGATGGCTGTAAGTATTTCTACTGCTGCCAATGATGTGACTAGTAGTAGTAATTATCCAATCAAGGGCCATCTCTGCCCGATTAAAATGTATTTATTTTAAAACTGTGCTGTCAGGGTACTCTCCAAAGGTCTTTGGTTTCCTCAATTTAATTTCTTAGTGTCCAATTCACAAACAGAAATTAAAGGCGGAACTAATAATTCATGCAAAGTGTCCATCCACCTCAAAGTAAATATTTGCTCATTTAATGTCTCTAGATTTGGAAGATTAGGAAGAAAGAGCTGGGTAGTAACATCAGAATTATACACCCATGTTGCTTTGGATACAAATTAATATAATACCTTTCCAAGCAGGATATTGAGTTCATCTGTGTGTGAACCAAGAAAATTCTTCCTTTACAGATGGCCCGACTCTTCTACCACAAGCCCCAGTTTGCCATCCTGGACGAGTGCACTAGCGCAGTGAGCGTGGATGTGGAGGACTACATCTATACCCACTGCAGAAAGGTACACTAGAATTGCTGACAAACATTACCCCAATGACAAGATCTAGGGGCTGTTCCAAGTCAGTGGTAAACCTGGACAGGTTAAGTTATAGAAAAAAACGCTTTGTAGTTGTTAGTAAAAAAAAAATAAAGCCCCTAATGCTCTTCTTTTACCTGCTATCCAGGTTAACTTGTTCAGGATAGTCACTTCAAATACACAGCTGAAGTATTTGAAGCTGAAGTATTCAATCAGAATTTTGCCATATGGAGATTGGAGATTAGATAGTGAGTGTTCCTGACCCTGTCTGTTCATCTCCTCAGGAGGGGATCACTCTCTTCACAGTGTCTCATCGCAAATCCCTATGGAAACACCACGAAGTAAGCCCTTATACTATATATTTTTCTAATGTTTTAACTGACCTCTCTCTCTCCACTCCCTTCACATCAACACCCCTCATTTTATTTTACAATACGGTTATGTACATTAAAAGCTATATTTAAAGTCCATGTGTGCGGTTGTGAGCATGCATTCACTGAACAAATACTAAGTTTCTTTTTTTGCTATTCTTCAGTACTACCTGCACATTGACGGGAGAGGGGGCTACGAGTTCAAGCCAATCACACAAGAGACTGTTGAGTTTGGCTCCTGATGTTGGCTGGTGATGGCCAAAAAATCACTTATGCATTCAACAAATCAAGTTTTAACCTGTACTATATTTGTACTGAAGTATTTTTATTACTGTTTATTCATGTGTGCCTGCTGTAACACATTGTTTAACTTAGAAGTTGCCTTTACTGATTATTTGGTAGGTACAAAATTGTGTGTACTGAAATGGACACAGTGGTGAATAGCACATTATGAAATGGACTTGTTAGTATGTTAATTTTTATATCGTTTTATACAAGAATCAGTGCACCTGGTAATGATCATTCTACAAAGGCGTTGTAAAGACTAAGTATTTAAAGTATTAATATATGTGTATATTGTTGAATTCAATCATTTTGTCTGGCTTTCCTTCACATTTTGACGGTTTGAGTTTTTCATTCTTCTGGTTTATTTGCTTTGGGAAGCTTGGTTTAGGCTTCTTATTCTACACATAAATCCGTTTCAGATGAACTAAATGTGAAGATGGGCTGTTAATAGTTTGGATGAAGCTTTAACCTGATGGGGGCACTGTTTAATCTATCTACCAGCCATTTTCTGCAGCTGTGTAAACCTCACCAGTAAGTTGTTATCCATCTGGCACACTTTCAGAAGTAACGGGAAATCGGACGTGGCTGTACCAGTCACATTTCTTTTAATAGTTTAAAATGTTAACACTGTTCAAAATATTACAAAAATAGCTGACTTCAATAAATACATTTCTTTACAAAATAAATAAATATAAAAGCTAATCTGTAAAATACATTGTAAAACAAATGTCTGTAAAACACATTGTCTGATACACTGATCTACAAACCTTGTTCCCCACTCAGTCCACAAAATGTGGAAAGCGTGCAGCGGACTTAACATAATAAATTCAGGCGTAGAGTGCAAGAAGGCCTCTCCCAAAAAAAGGTGTATGGGCCAGCCACACACCGGCAAAGTGCTGTAAGGATAACCTCCTGGTCTCGTCTCCGGTGATGCTTTCTATACTGTACTGGTTGTTGCCCCCGTAGCCTCCAATTTCACCTGCTTGGAAAGCCGAGCCTTCTTGCAGCAAAGAACAATAATAACGATCAGGAGAATCAGGATAACCAATACACCAGCACCTCCAGCCCACGCAAACCAGCTAAGCTCTGTAGTGATGGAGAGAGAATGAAATGGTTTATAAGACCGAGTTAATCTTTTCCTGCTTTATGCACTTTCATGTATATTATTTTCAGCTAAAAATAGACATTTGTTGTCCACAACAATGTAGCAAAAGGTTATTGACAAACAACTAGACATGACATCCCTTGCGCTCAGTATGGGCCAGAGCCAGTTATTTTCACTTTAGAGAGCTTGTACAGTACAAAGTACAGGAGAACCTTTAGAAAAACAAAGCTGTTTCACAATAGCTTATACATGTAGGAATTTTAATTCCTTTTGGAGGACAGTGCCTTAAACAAGAAAGGTCACTTTCTGGTCCTTGGCGCTATACTGTACAACTGTGGTTGGGGAGCAATGACGAATGTGGGAGACCATGTCGGTGACTGAGGCTCTACATTCCACAGCTGTAGTGCAGCACCCCTAAGGATATCTGACTCAGATGCTGCAGAGCTCTGCCTACTCAACTTTTTTCAGTAGCTATAGCACAACACAACTTCTGGGAAACCAGAACGGAGTGGAATGTACCAAACTGAAATGCTACCTCAGCTTCCTAAACATATCCTCATGACCTTCCCACAACAGATTGCAACATGGATGGTGTGGAAAAGCAAGAATGACCAAGCACCAGACATCATCACTGTTGAATCTGTCCAGTTTGAAAATTATTTTTCAGTGACCGGATTTTGTTACGCTACTGTGTTTTTGCGTCTGCAAAAAACCTGATCATGAGGAATTTTATTTATCTCAAGTGGTACCTACCCTCCCACCAAGGCAGCTTTTTTGTAGGCCAGCAGACAGGTACAGGCGTCCAATGTCCCATCTTATGGGGTGCCTTACGGGATTTGATGAAAGCAGCCATAGAGAAGCAGTAACTTACACCCTCCTCCAGCCCTTTGATCTCTACCACATTACTGTGGTTCTGGGCCTTGCTCTGGGGACATAGAAAGATAACACACATTTCTTAGTCTTGTTCCACACGTTGACTTCATCAACATGTCAGGCTGCTGCACCTATGCCTTGACTAACGTATACTATAATGAAGGGGGACTCTATCCGACACCATGGGCAATTGCTGTCTGTCATAGCAACTGCTTATTGTTATTGTTGATCTGCCCAATTTTGCATTTTTTTCTTGACCCTGTTGCTCACTGTTGATCTTTGTTGTGAAACGACATAAGACAATACAATTTTAAAAAGCGCTGTATAAACACAATAAAACTAATTTAGACATACGAAACAAAACACTCACTCTTAACACACAAACACTCACACACACTTGAACCCTTGGGTGACACCAACCGAGCCGTGCACCCCCTATTCTAATGAAGCGAACAGCCAATGAGACACTTAACTTTGACTGGAAACACACAAACAGCCCCTATTCATCACATTCTGATTGAGCAATGGGATGAAGATAATCTATGGCCACAAGGGAGCCAAAGTAAAAAGTCTGCACGTTATAGGGACAGGCTACAATATTGTGGTAATGCAAAGTGCAATCTGCTAAGATAAGTCACACACACACACCACTAATTTGGTTGTAAACAGATTACTCCATATAATTTCAGAGAGCAAAGAGAAAAACAGTGCAACCTATTGTATGACTAGGCAGTGACACTTTGCTGCTGGTGCTGTGCATATCAGTACACAACACAATAATGAAGCAATCACATAATACAACAACTCTAAACTCAAATCAACTAGAAGAATGACAACCTACTTTTCCTGTGCTTCCAGCTTTGCGGTACTGGACTTTGTATACAAGGTCACCCTTGAAGATCTCTCGGATGTTCAGTGGCCGTCCATTTCTCTTGATAGCAGTCAGGGGATCTTGGATGTGGAGCTCCATCTTAGTTTTGTCCTCATTCTGCACCACTTTGAACGTAGGGCTTCCTATTTTTGCTGACAGAAATAAAAAGACCATATACAGGTTATTTAAGGTCACAGGGGATGAAGGAGCCTTCAGAGAACATATTGAACCTTAAACATCTTGTCCACTGGTATATCTTGAGATATGTCATATAAACACAGGCTTGATTTTAGCATCAGATAAATAAAATCAATAAAAAGTGCATAATCTTTGTCAACACTCGTACAGTTGATGGAGCAGATTATAAAATGGAGCACATACTTTCTTCATAAGGGCAGAAGCGTGGTGCTGAGGTATATGGGGGCTCCACGATGTCAGTATTTGCCGAGGGCAGAGGCTCTGAGACTACATCGGCAGTGTAGATGCTCTTCAGGTTGTCCAGTTTATCTGTAAGATCACATTCGGCTTCCTTTGTCATCATGCAGTGCGTGGTCTTGTCCTCGCCCAGTCTGCAAGCCGAATGGATAACTTTAAACAAAATATAGTTACTTCCAACTGCCTATGTGTCTACAAATGCCTTCTTTTGACAAATAGCTTTTGGATAGTTGGCTTTAAATTTAATCTCATTTCATCAACTTTGCATTAAAATGGCAGCATCCAATGGCAGCGTGGATCCTGCTATAACTGTTACCACATTACTTGATTTACTGTATTCAGCCTGTTCTAAATAAAAAAAGATAGACAGCAAGAACAATGTAGGCCTTGTGTTACGAGCGGAGACATGCAATGTCAAAAAGGGGAAGACAGGTAGACAAAATTATTTAGATAACGGGCCCTGATCAATAAATGCTAAATAAATAATAAATATTATGAGTAGCCTATTTGAATATGACCAAAGTGTTTAAAATACTTTTCAAAAATAATCACTGTTATTATGTTTTGATTTAGTATGTTTTAATTACATACTAAATCATACACAGATTACTGACTGGATGTTGATATTTTCCCAATTCCTCAATCCAGTGGTGGGAAAAGGCCAATGAATCTCCCTGATTAATCCTGCTTCATTTTTTCAACAATTATTCAAACATACCATTTATAGTTTCAACCAAGGTGTTTAGACTTAACTAAGATTTGTTCGTTCCAAAAAACTACTTCTGTAATGTACTGAATATATTTTATCTCCGTGAAAAGAGAGTTAGCTACCTTGAATATTCCACACTGTAAGAAAAGTTTGTAGGTTTAGGGCTCCAAGTTAAAATGGTCTTAAAGTTGAATGAATACCAAGAGACATTTTGCGCACGAGGTGGATAATCTTCACCTAGAGGTGGAAACACAGACAACAGCATTCTTGAATATAACATTAGGCCGACGGGGCTCAAACATTCCTAAAGAGCAAAATTTTATTGCCCGTAAACAATTCCAACGAATCTGCATACCAACCTGAAATCGCGCAGATGAGCGTGAACGCCAGGACGCAGCCTCCCAATAATGCTTTCATGGTAGAACTATACAGAACTCCAGTCATCAAAAAAAGATAAGACAGTTATTTCTTGAAGGTCCTGAAGTAATGTAAGAAATCTGAGCAAAAGCGGCGGAGGGGCTGGATTTATTACCATGACTGTGTGTGCAAACCCAGACTAGGCTCGTGACTCAGTCGGAGATTCCATCCCCTCTTGTCGCCACAAACCCATATAAGGCCATCCGGCTGTATTCTTGCACATTTCGACTCATTTTTAGTGGGCAAGGATTTAATCTACTGATTAGAAATGGTCATTGGCAAGTCGGTTCTAAACTCCTAAATTCACAAATATTGGCTAATGCTTTAGTGACCATAACAGTTTGCGCTAACCCTAGAGGCCTACAAGAACATGTAGCCCACTGTAGGTTGTCTTTTTCAAGCGATGAACTAGCTCGAAAGAACACATTTCTACATCTTTAACCTGAATGCTTTAGATATTTGTGATATTATTTAGGCTACATGACAGCTTTAATTCCGAATAAAAACGATTTCGAAATTTATAAATTCATAACGAATTTGGATTAGAAAAAGGCTATTCCGCTTTCCATGTAAACATTTAATTCCACATATAATGATTATTAGACATTCAACTTAAATCCAGGCATTAAGCGCATGGTTGCTACTTTTACGCAGTGTTGTATAGGCTAAAGCACCCAAATGTTCGACTTGAATAAAAGTAGATACCCTACCAAAAAATTACTTTGGTAGAAGTTCGAGTAGCCTACTCTCTACTAGCATGTTACTCAAGTTAAAGTCTAAAAGTATCTAATATTTACTGTACTTAAGTAGGTAATGTAATATTAAATGGACTTAAGTAATGAGAGTAAATGTACAAGTAGGAAACATGTAGCTTACAACAAGAAAAAATAGCAACACTGTTATACATTTTCTTCCATTCATTTAAATTTACTTGCAAAGCAAAGGATAGAAACCAGCCATAATCATTTTGTGCATTAAGTAATACATGTGATTTTGATTTAATCTAATTTCAGTTTTGTTTCCTCTATCCCAGAGTTTTAGATCCTGCAGAAACTGCAATAGAGGTGACTGAGGGAACCTTCACAGTATGTAGAACTGCAGAAATTGCAATAGAGGTGACTGAGGGAACCTTCACAGTCACTCATAAGCCATTTAATCATATAAATTACTATGAAGCTATGAATTAACCTAAAAGGTTGCCTGGTGTGAATTATTTTTTGCACTTGTCCAATGATAAATCAGCTTCACATTTACATTTACATTTACATTTCTGCATTTAGCAGACGCTTTTATCCAAAGCAACTTACAAAACGAGGATAACAATCAAGCTACATAGCAGAAACCTTAAGGAGCATAGTGCTAGGGGATAGTGCTTCAGTTCATTTTAGTGCTAGGATAGAAGATGTTCTCTGAATAGCTGGGTCTTTAAGAGCTTTTTGAAGGCCTCCAGAGAAGAGGCCTTCACCAAAACACTCAGTTAGTCTACCACAAACTTCTGTTCATTCTAATACTTGTAACTATACAGCTGCCTAAAAATGTAGTGGAGTAAAAGTGTACATTTGTCTTAGGAAATGTAGTGAAGTAAAAGTCGCCAAATTCTTAAAGAGGCACTCAGTAAGTCTGTTTTTTAACCCTGCATTAAACGCAACAAACCTGTAGGGGGAGCTCTGTACAGTTAACTGTATTGCTGTAGTGTACACTCCCTCAGAAGTTGCAAGTTCCGTATTCACTATACAGGGCTGTACAGCGGTGCGCTCAATCGCCATTTGCTACACAACAGACCAGTCTAACAGAAAAAACGATTTCTAAGCAATTTTATGACCACAAAAATGTTCGCATAAACTTACTGAGTGCCTCTTTAACAACTCAAGTAAGGTACAGATACTCCCAAAACCTACTTAAGTACTGTAGTGAAGTATTTTTACTTAGTTACAATACTTCACTGCTTTTACGATGGTGGCACAAACATACACAGACCATTTTTACTCAGTTTCAATATATCAATATTAATTTTTTCAAAATCACATTTGGAAATCGATAAAATTAAAAAATAACCTTATTTATCTATTTGTTATGAAGCCTAAAAAATGATAACGGAAGTTTTTAGTCAATTTTTCTTCAAGTAAATTCTGCAAATAGAACAAAGCACTGCAAAGTGTTACACCTGGGTTGCCACTTCATTCCCTTACACTGCAAAAAGAGATGTGTTAAAAATGACACATTCTATGCAGATTTTTAACACATGTGGCGAGTGTGTTCAGGGACAACACATGTTGTGTAAGTAAGTAAATGTGTAAGTGATTTTAACACATTAAATTGTGTCAGACAAAATTACACAGAAATGTGTAATATATTGTGTTGAGTAAGATTAAGAAAATGAATGTGAAAAAGACTACAAATTACCTTAACTGATATTAAGTAGCTTAGATCCTTGTACAGTGGAAGTCTTTGAAAACAGAAGAAAAGAAACAGAAAAGTCTTTGGCAACCACATTGATGCTGTTTCCCTGCCATTAATATAGAGTAATAGCTTAAGTTAAACCTGAAAGGCCATTAATATAGACACTAATTTTGCAATTAGCCTGTAAGTCCACAATACCAAATAATATGACACCCATTACAGGTGTTTGTTAACATCTCGTGACTTATAGGTTCGTTTTACTCTGTTGCACACAATCAGTTTCTCATAATATTCTCTAAATATTTGGCCACTGTCAACAACCCACTCATAGCCTACGAATCTGGAAGTCAGACACCATTTGCAAAGTTAACCTGTTTTGGTAACATTTGCGATATTTTGTTGATCCTCTTGCATTGCTTGACAAGCTGTTGATGTCTGTCATACTTGTGTTGCTAAAATGTGTGAGCAGACATCCTTTTTCATCATTGTGTAAAACAATGAAAGAGTTATAAGTATGCTATATTCCGTGCAAGGCTGCTAAGATAGAAAACGGGGCACCTTCTGTAATTCAGTGTTTAGAATAGGTGGATTGGCGTAGAGTTGCCTTTCTCAGGAAACTTCTTCAGGCCTTTTCACTTCTTCAGGACTTATAATTATCACATGCTGCCAGTATTAATTGCAAAGATTGCCATGTTGCTTCTATAAGACAGCTTAATTGAACTCAACAATATTTCTGCACTAACTAACTGGATGAATTCTATACAAGAGATCTTTGTCCATTTAGATTCCAAAAATCTTCATAGTTAAACGGCAAGAAATGACTCCATCCCTTACTGAATCTGTTCTGTTTAGACTAACTATTGCCTCACAACGACTGTCATGAGAGCAGATTAGATGTTGTTTTATGAGACTGAATTCCCATAGCAACCAAACCAGCATGAATTGTCCTGGGCCCCACTTGGCAAATGATCTTAGAGCAGCACTCAGGGTCCTAAAATCCTGAGTGTGGCTGCTTTAGCCACAGTATTCTCTCTCTCTCTCTCTCTCTCTCTCTCTCTCTCTCTCTCTCTCTCTCTCACACACACACACACACACACACAAACACACTGTAATTGTAATTTAGAGCTTGGGCATTCTTATCCTGGGTTCCAACAAGGGATGTGGTGAATTACAGTTTTTGTGTACAGGGAAGTTTCTTCCGTACACACACACATGTGCAGGTGTTTCAAATGCATGAACACAAGCAAGAAATGGGAGTAAGAGGTTTGGTCAAGCCAATGGTGCAACCAGTAAGCAGGACATCAGAGGTAGGCATCCTTGCTGTTCTGCAGTAGACAGAGGACAAGGGGTTGATTAATCCCTCCTGGGCTGTGAGGGACCTGCCAGAAGAGCTGCCAGCTATGTCACTCACCCTTGCTCCAGCCAGAACATTGCTGTAATGTTTATCCAACAAGCTGCAGAAATGTGCTAGGACATAATTTGAGTCCAATAGCTATGATCTTATTTTCCTTATTGTCCTCTAAATGAAGGTACAATGGCCATACAATGCATGTTATACACTGAATTAAACTGAAACAAGTGATTTTAGGACTCTGGATCAACCCCACTTCGTCAGTTAAAGTAAATATACTCCAGTAAAATATGCAGATTCTTGGGCATTTAAGCACTTAAGGTTTTCCGTTTGTTTGGATAAATCAAAACTTTTTTACGAGGCATGCATTCATGAGTATAATCTCCCTGGAATGGTATTTGTCCACATCTGTAACTCCATCTGATCCACTCACTTGTAAACACAGAAAAAAAATCTTTTATACTTTGTTCTCCAGAGAAAGCAGCTCAAGCTCAAGGGCTTGTATGCAGACATACCAACAGCCCTGCACAAATACTGAGATGTTTGCTTCCACAGGACTGAGAGGGATTACATTCAAAGTAAATGAAGACGTGTGATACACCAAGTGGTATTGCTCCACTCACTCCATTTCCCTGATTCATAGCCAACCAAGCCAACCACGTGTCTTATAGTAAATGTCTTTGCTTTTTCATGCCATCTCAGCCTCTCACTATTTCCTCTTTTTGCAACATCATGAGTTGCATATTTGTAAACAACATTTCCTCTGTTATTTTACCACCATTTGTGTCAGAATTGGTTGGTAACAACCCCTTCCTGCTGTGGAATTGACCGACATATATCATTGAAGTCAATTTTTGAAGAAACGCTGAGGCGAGCTCCACTGTAGTCAATGGAAACGTAGTGACGCACCACCAGCGTAATCTTAGACTTCCCCCTCCAGAAGAAATGCCCTGCTGACAGTCAGAGGAGCAGGGTATAGGGTAAACCCAACTCAGACTCTTGGGTAATCCATTGTGGTTTTCATGACATCTCTCAATCATAGGAAGGAAATAGATAATATTTGGAGACAGGATTCTAGTTTTGGGGCCCCACCAGTCAACTCCATGTGTCTGGCCTGTACACGGGAGGGAGGGGTACTGTCTACTGAATTCTCCTCCTGTCTGTTGTGTCTTTAATGTTTATGTTGATAGCTGTTATTATTATTAGGATTGCCAAGAAGCGTAATCCCAAATTATTCTCAGAAAATTATGTCACTCAGCCAAATTCTGCCAAAGGTGTGGAAGCAATAAGCAAAAACGGTAATGGTACTATTAACACACAAATTGACTTGTTATCTACAGTTAGCTTCTATTTAAACATCAAATCCACAACCTGGTTTCCAAATTCAGTGCAAAGTTTTTTTGGCTATGCCCTGCAGGTAAAGAGGTATGCACCAACATATTTCAGGATCACTTAATGTAACTAGCTTTATCTAAGCCACTTTCTTTTTTTTTTACCAATTTTATTTTCTCAGAACATAGTCATTCAAAAAGTAATATTATTCAATCCTGAACTATATTTTCCTATCCTCATTCAATGTATTCCACTCCCTATCATTTTCACTAGTCATCAGGAGTCACATTACCATTGCAGTTGTTTCATAAATGACTCAATTATCTAGACTTGGACCTCACAGGATATTAATAGACAACCACTATTGAATGGGAGAGCTGTGACTAACAGGCCTTTGCTTGGTCTCTGACCACAGACGTATGTAGGCTATTCTCTCTTTCTATTTGTCTCTCTGTCTATTCTCCCTGACACACACAGCTACACCCACAACCAGTTCTTGAAAAATCAGTCTTTGTACATCCATTTAGCTAATAATTTGTACATGTTTAACATCTAAAGAACCAATCCTATTTTCAGAGAAACATTTATAAATAAATCAAAATTCCTCTCCCTCACTGGTGGTAATGAAATGTGTTCCACATGCTGATGTCACTAGAAGTCATTCAGAACTTGGAAATGATAAATAAAAGGGTAAACGGGGTAAACGTTGTGCCACTCCCCTCAAAGCCTGCTCCTAATTACCCAAAAATCCTCAGTACAAAGCTCATTTATTGTTGTAGGCATTGTTGTAATAAAACAATAATGAAAAAAGAGAGGAAATACTGTTGTTCAAAAAAAGAATACAGTGAGTGTAGCGCAATGCAAAAGTATCAAACACTAACTTGTTACTTTTTGCTGAAACACAGTAGTTCAATTCAATTCAAGTTTATTTATATAGCGCATTTTTACAAAAGGCATGTCTCAAAGCGCTTAACACAAAGAGGCCCAGTGAGCAACAGGGGCAAGGAAAAACTCCCTAGCAGCGTTTTATGTTTTTACTTGCTATGGTAAAGGAAGAAACCTTGTGCAGTTCCGACGGCTCAAGGGGCTAGCCCAACTGCCTAGGGCAGGTTTTCAGTCTCTCAGATGGTGATTAGTCCACTATTATTCCATTAGGTACACATTATAAGAAAATTGAGGTATAAATAAAGTAATATAGGAGTCCCATTATAATCCCAGGATATAGTCCCATGTCATTAGGAGCAGTCAAGCCAGGGGCCAGTTGGAGGCTGTATCCATCATGTCAGGGTCGTCTGTGGAGCTGAAGGCAGACCGCCCAGGAAGCCAGAGATGCAGGAATCGGGCAGTGGAAGGCAGGGGTGACCCTCAGCAGGGAGGCAGTGGCATGGACTGAGGACCGTGGAGTGGGTTGAGGACCATTCAGGAGTGCCGCCGGATCAAACGTTGGAAGAAGGTCCTCAGCAGGATGACATGTTCGATGGGGTTGGTTGGGTGCCCAGGAGGCAAGAGGTGCAGGGTCAGGCAGTAGAAGGCAGTGATGACTCACGGCAGGGTGGTAATGGCATGGAAAGTCAGAGAGGAGATGAGTTAGATCAGTCTCCATCAGATTTCAAAGACTGTGAGTTATATTGCATGTGCAACCATGTAAAGATGTTGGCTAAGTGATGAGAGAGAAAGAAGTGGAGAGGAAAGAGAGGGGAGGAGAAAGACAGAGTGAAAATTGTACGGCTTAACAGATGGATGGTTTGTGGTGGCATTAATCTATATCAGAATAACTAAGGTATGATGTATAACAAGCCAACACTACCAAAGGAATGGTCAGTGGCCACCAAGCCCCAACGGGAGCTTACAGCAGAGGCAGTCCTTTCCAATAATACCTTAAGGAGGTGTGGCTTACCATACACCATCCCTAACTAAATTGGTTAGTAAATAGAACATTTTAGAAAGAGTCTAGACTTAAAGGTGTTGAGAGTGTCCACTTGGCGAATGTTAGAGGGGAGCTTGTTCCTCAGGACAGGCGCACAATGGCAGAATGCTCTTCCTCCTATTGTGGTAGGGAGACCAGCATTCTGTGACCTTAGGGGTCTAGAAGGGTGGTAGGGAACAAGTAAGTCTTTAATATATGCTGGAGCAAGGCCATTAAACTAACAGGAACTGTTAGTTAACTAACAGGAACAGGAACTAGCAGGATTTCCAGGACCTTCCCGTTGTTTAACGGCAGACTACCATAACATTAAATTCCTGTTAAGTATATAATATAATTTTCCATAATTTTCAGGCGTTCTCGTTTAGTTTGTTAAAATTACAGGAAACAAATGCCATATTATTGAGTTCATCCCCTCTCAAATCAGCATTTTAAAGGTGTCTTTACTATTGTACCCTTGAAAAATAACAGTTGGTTATAACTAGCCACATTAGACTATTTCACAATGTTGGATTTAGAGACACCAACCTTCCATTACAGAAAATAATGGTCCAATTCCTTAGCTCTTCAATACAAACACAATGGGGCCAAAGCAGAACATTTGAATGAAAATTCCTATATAGCTAAAGCATATGCCAGTAAGAGTAGACAAAGCATGATTAAACATTGACTTTATTTCATGTCGAAGATAACATTATATAATCACATTTACACATAACACAGACATTTACACAAATAAATTTTTGGTAAGTATTTAAACCAACAGTCACTTAAAATGTATGTTGGGGAAATCATTAATGAGAAAAATACACTTCATGCATTGATTCTGTCTTCTGGGCCTTTTTTCTGCATGAGAGAGATGGTGAGAGAGAGAGAAGAGAAGCAAGATGGTTTAACCACCATTTATTGACTCATTCCTTGACCCATGAAATCATGACACACCTCATACAAACCTAACACAATACAAACATTCACAAATACATTCAATTCAACCCCAATGCATCATACACTATATTGCCAAAAGTATTGGGTCACCTGCCTTGAACCCCCATATGAACTTAGCAAAATCGTTGGAATAGTATGTAGCAAAATTGTCACGTTTGGTCTGGATGATCCTGCATGGTCATAGCTGTCCCTCAAAGTTTATCAAAATTCTATTCAAATTTTTGGCTGGGCTCTGTTTAGGCCATCAGAAGACATATTTGCGCTCAACATAGGCTCTTAATTTATTTTCTTTATTGAGATAAGTAGAAACACTCTCACAAAAAGCAATGAGCAGAAAACAAATTCCTTCAGGGTCTGAACAGTAGACCTCACAAGTCTGAAAAATCATTTTGGATCTCATTTTTAGAGCACCCTACCACATTGTGGGAATGTACAAATATTTATACAAATATATTTATACAAATATATTTATATTTTACTGTTTATTCTCCTTGACCTGTCTTATGCAAATCTTTCTTTTTTATTTCCCATCCTGAACATGGACAAAATGCACCATTGAGATCTATATGTTTTGTATAGAGTAATCACAGGTGGCAATAAAATCACCAAAATTGATAAGGTTATATCCCCACCTGTGCTCAGGTCACGTGATCACGTCAGAAAATTTGCCGTTGGTTATTTACTCATTACGTCAACACTATACAAAACATATTGATCTCAATGGTGCCCATGTTCAGGATGGAAAATAAAAAAAGAAAAATTTGCATAAGGTCTACTTGGTGTTTTAAAAAAGAAGGGATCGTGGAGAATAAAGAAAAAAAATCTTTGTACATTCCCACAAAGAGAGTGCTTCTACTTATCTCAATAAGGAAAATGACTTAAGAGCCTATGTTGAGTACAAATATGTCTTCTGAAGGCCTAAAAAAGCCAAAAGCCAAAAGCTTGATCAACTTTGAGGCACAGCTATGACCATCCAGGATCATCCAGACCAAACATGACGATTTTGCTACATACTATTCCCACTTATGTACCATGCACTCCTACATGGTTTAGTTCTTTTGCATTTTTCCCATATGAAAGAAGTGTCCATTGTGGCCATTGGTAACATGGTAGAGGTTGTGTGTGGGTTGAAACTGAAAGGTCGAGGGATACTCACAACGTTGAGAATGAACACCCCATCCACTACCACAGACAGAAAAGATGCCATGATGCCGCAACTCAGAACACGATGGAGGCAACCGGCTGCGTGAGGGTGGGGGGGGGGGGGGGGGGGGGGGGGGGAGGGAGAGAGAGAGAGAGTGTATACATATTTCTTACCACGACGAGTTTACCTTGTGATTTGTGACATCCCCAGAAAAAAACCTTGCATCAACTTTTTTTTATCCATTATCAACTATAAAAAATTACTTAGCACAGCAAAACAAAACACACACATGTTGGCTAGATACTGTAGGCTACACGGCACTTTTGTTTGAACACAAATGGTTTGGGGGGGAAAACGAACCTGAAAAGTTTTACAATTTTGCTCGCAAAATTACAGCATTACAGCAAAAACAGCATGGGCCAACAGTGGTCACAAAACAAATCAATGAACAAATAACGCAAATAGGTAAAATTATTGAGATTTTGACCCACCCCGCCCGTTTTTGCCTAATGGTTAATTTGACCACTGGTTTACTGAAGATTTCGGGCAGAATTGAGTTATACATGTTAGCAGCTAAACACACATCATTATTACACACTCTGATGCTGAATTAAACTTTTTTAAACAACTACACATACATTAAAGGTACAATGTGTAGCACTTTTAGCTGTTCATAATCTAATCATAATCTTACCCCTTCACAAATATGTGCTTTTTCATGAATATTTACAACCACCATAAATTTCAAGTATTCCAAGTCCAAAGCCACAGGTCCAATCAGTGATGTCTCCTGTTGCTGACTGGTACCCTTTCCGGTTTCTTAATGTAATTGTGTTTCTCAATTTGTTTTTGTGATTCTTCTTTTTTTGTGTGTTTCTCAATTTTGTTTTTTTTTATTCTTCTTTGTTGTTGTGTTTCTCAATTTTGTTTTTGTGATTCTTCTGTTGTTGTTCTGTTTCTCAATTTGTTTTTGTGAGTCTTCATTATTTTTGTGTTTCTCAATTTTGTTGTTGTTTATGAATTTGTTTGTGTTTCTCAATTTCTTGTTGAGTTTAGTTATTTGTTAATATGGTTTGCACTTCAGGGCCACCATATAACGGTCATCAGAGATAACAGGAAATACATGTATTCCGGAATAAACATTATGACTGTGTTACACACACACACACACACACACATGCTCACACACTTGCTCTCTTTTTCCCTCTAACTCACACACATATAGACACACACACATGCTCTGTTTTCCCCTCCAACTCACACACATACACACACATACTTGCTCTCTCTTTTTTCTCACATACACACCCTATGGTGTTAAATAACAGCGTTGGAGCCTGGTTTAACACATTTGCCTTACCCATGACCGGATAATGTTTATCAAAACAAACCGGTGAATAATGTTGGAATCTGGGTGTAAATTTACAGAAACTTTTTACAGTAACAAATTTGAGTTTTTTTTATATTTCAACTATCATTCTGCCCTAGGATTGAGCCTGGTCTCAGTCATAGCTAGACTAAATTTTTTTTATGTTAGTCTGGCTCTTCAGAGGACCAGACCCCTGTGAATATAAACAATCTCTCATTCTCAGTTGTGGAATCCTACAAATTATTTTCACAAATGGGTAAACTAAAATATGCGACAGTCACAGCAAGAATTACAGGCTTTTTACACTAGTATTTTATCAGATGTCGCCTACTAACATCTGTGATATACAGTCTATTCAGTGATTATCAATAATGAAAAGCTTCTAACAGCCTTCAGGAAAAAAATGTCAAGGCATATTTCATCACAAAACATCACAAGACTGTGTGTGTCTTCTAGGTAAAAAAATGCAAGTCAAATAACAGAAAATATACACAAAATTACATATTGTAAGATAATAGACTGCTTTGAAATAACAGTAAAAAAAAAAAAATGTATTGCACTTTAAAAGTAATTGCCCGTAACTTAGCAGTAGACGAGATATAAGCATACATTATGACAGCAGTAAAGAATATCTCTCTCAGAGGACTGAGCAGGTTCCTTCTTTCTCCAGAGTTTGAGTTATGTAACACTGTTTCTCACACACACACAAATTCAGCGGAACTCCTTGAGACGAATACCAATTACTGGGGTCTCTCACCCTCCTCCAGTGCCCAGGAGGTTTGTGCTCATGTTGTGCTCAACATAACCTCTGAGGCCCAGACAGATCTATGGCCCCAGAATAAATACAAAACACAAATGCTCCAGAAATAAAAACATTAAAGACATTACCGAAAGAAGTCAGAAAGTATGGACATAGTCCAGAGCTGTCTGTGCCGGAATGCCAAAATAATGGATGAGTCTAAAGAAGAAAGTTCATGGAAAGTGCGTAAAAGTGAACATTTGAACTATAAAATAAGCAATTTTTGAGCAAACTAATTAAACTATGTATGATACAGTGTCTATATGTTACAGAAGACATAGAATGGATGGATAGAGTATTGTAATTTCTCAAATTTTAAAGACAAAAGATATTAACAATATGCTTTATTGCCATTTAGTAAACCCAAAATTGCTTTGTAATGGCTATTTCTGAGTTCAGTATTTTCATATAAAGGGGGGCACAACCATGCCTCATGTTCTTGATAGCTCTTTAACCATAAACAACCTGTCAGAATTCATCAAAACCAAGGCAAACATGTCTCAAGTCCCAAATGTGATTATTTGTTTATGAATGTTGAAATGTATTCAATAAAACAGTAAATCTGTAAAATCTGTATATTCTTATCACGTTTTGCTTTTCACAAAACTTATTTGCTTTACACAAAACTTATAAAAATGTAGTCACTTTGAACAAACACTAAATCCCAAATCCCAATTAAGCTATTAAGCTACTATAAATATGTAATTGAGTAAGATAGTCACATCCAGCATCCAATAGGCACTTTAAAGTGGTGAGAGAAATGCAGGAGGAACTGAGGAAGGCAAGATATTAACCATCACATCTGTCAGTGGCTGCACTTCGGCTTACTGGCACCAACCCTGGAATGTGAAAGCTCTGCCCTGTCTATGTAAGAGTGGAGCCATTCTGCTCTGGCTGATGGCCAACAACTTGGGTAATTGTCTCTAAGAGTAGATTCAGAGAAAAAAATGCTGTGTGTGTGCATGTGTGTTTTCCATGGGAGAAAAGGGGTTGTCGGACCAAAGAAATTCCTTCAAAACTGTGGGCTGGTTATTATTTGTATAGGGGTCAGAGAGTTTCAGCAACCTACAGAGAATTCAGTTATCTTTTTGCAAAATTACTTGGAACATGAACATAGAACCTCCTAGGAATGGTAATCATAGTAGTCTGCTTCATTCCATTCCTTGTTCATGGTGCACACATTTGTTTCTCAGACATGTTAACTGGTGTATTTAAGGCATCTGTTTCCCATACTTGTCACCTTTTCTAAAACACCCATGTGTGGAACCGATGCTCAGACTCTGACTGTCCTGGTCCACCTCGGTTGGAGCCATCCCCTGTCTTTTTGTAGCAGAGAATGCACAGACTGACAGGTCAGAGGTCACAAGGTCACTCACGCATGGCCACGCAGAAGGAAATTGTCTTGTGTCACTTCCTGTAAAGCCATGCAGGAAGCAGGTGTCCCTATGAAGAAGAAAGAATGAAAAAAAACTTTCTCTGCTCTCTTATTCTCTCGTTCAGTCTGTCTGTCTGCCTGTCTCTCTCTCTCTCTCTTTCTTTCTCTCGCTCTCTCTCCCATACACACACACTCCCATTATGCTCCCAGATCACTCTGTCAGATCTGCTGGTCTGTTTGGGGCTACATGTAACTATAGCAAATCATGAATCCCATGTGGATTATTTTCAAATAACCCAAGTCAAACACATGAGAATTGTGAAAACTGACAGATCCCCCAAAAGCTATAAGTGAAAGTGATATGTGGATGGAAAACATTCTGAAAATATTCAGCTGTTATTAAAATTCTAAACTATACAATATTAGAAACTATTCTAAACAATAAATTATGTCAGATAGTCCTGCTATCTGGAAATATTTGACTCTCCTAATTCCTTCTGGGAGTAAAATAAGAATCTGACTCGGGAAAATAGTTTTGGAGAGACCCCCCCACCCCACCCTTTTATCGCAAAACAGACATCTGAGCTGAGTAAATGCATGATCCATTGTAAAGTGCTGGAGTGATACATTTTTATGTATCTACACTGGCACTGACACTGTCTGGCAAAAGTTATCACTCCACCACATTATTATTGGCGTGTCCCCAACATGCCATTTAAAATAATGAGAGACTCATTAAGACACATCAAGTGTCATTTAGGCTTCTGAAGCATAGTAGACTAAAAAACTACTAACTAATTAGCACTACCCCATTTTTATTAGTTTGTTAGTTTATTTATTAAATAGTTACTACCAATCTGATAATCATAAATGTAGTGAATTTTTCCTGTCCTTATAACAGCAACTACTATTGGTATAAATTGGTACACTCATCAAGTGTCATTTAGGCTTCTGAAGCATAGTCGACTAAAAAAAAGTAAAACAAATTAGTACTACCCCATGTTTTGTTTTATTAGTTTGTTAGTTTATTTAATAAATATGTAATTTACCAATCTGATAATCATAAATGTAGTTATTTTTTCCTGTCCTTATTTTTTCCTGTCCAGCAACTACTATTGCTATAAATTGGTATAAATTAAGTCTAGTTGTGTTCTTTTTCCCCGCATAGGATTTCTGAGATAAACCTGTCTTAGTATATAAAAGAGGAGGTTTCCCCCTAGTGGTGAGGGGCCTACACACTGGAAGAATAGAATGGGTAACTGTCCAGGAGTTGGCCCAGACTGTGATATACTCAAATATAACGCTATAACGATATAACGTTATTCGCTTCTCCCGCACTGTAACTGCTTTTCAACCCTTCTTTGTTAAAAACACAGACACTGACCAGAAAAGAATTGCATCTTTAGTGAGTTTTTGATACCAGTGCACGGACACATTAGAGACTTCTGTATTGCTCATATGATAAGGTAGGCTATGAAGTATTTAAACAGCCAATATTGTCATCAACTGATCAGATCAAGGATACTGAAGTGCATACAGTAAGAACCCAGTCATTCATTACCCCCCTCAAGGCTACAGGGATTAGATTTCTCTATATTTCTCTTTCAATAACATCTTATGTTTGGGCCAATACGGTACACCAAATAGTTTAGTGGTAAAATATATGTGATCCAGTAGTGTACGGAAATGCCTCCCACCTTGACCTTGAAGACCCCCCCTCACACACACACTCTCTTTCTCTCTCTCACTGTCTCTCTCCCACTGTTGCTCTTCCACACCCACTCATTTTGAAATTCCTTCCTGGATATCAAATGAAGACATGTACTCTTCCTAAAAATGTGAGTACAAAAATAGTTTTTTATATATTTAATTTGTTGCAGTATAGTGAATCATGCAAGTTACCTACAGCTTAGATACAATACTGGAATCAGATGCTGTTTTAAAAACACTTTTCAGTGTTGTACTGTAGGACATTCAGCTGTAAGCTAAAGGCTTTCCGGTATCCTTTGTTTATAGTCAACATCACTGGCAGTGGCCAAGCTCAACACAGGGCTCTAATGCACCAAAATAACCAACAAACTGAGATATCAAATCTTTCACACATAAAGTGCATTTACGTTGATGTACAAGTTCAATATCAGTGCATAAACACATCATGGTTCCCAAACACTTTTCTGTAGAAAAATCTCTGCATCCCTCCCCCTTTAGAGAGCAGTGCCCAACACCAGCAGATTTCATTACTCCCAGTCAGCGTTTCCCATGTCCTCTAGGACAACCACACAGAAAGTGTCCAGTGACACTGGAGCACAGAGCGAGAAAGAGAGACAGACAGAGAGAGAGAGAGACAGACAGAGAGAGAGAGATATAGAGAGTGAGCGAGAAAGACAGAGGAAATAGGAAATAGGATGAGAGGGAGCAAGAAAGAGGAAGAGAGAACACAGAGGTAACGACAATGGGAAGAGATAACAAGGTAATGAACAGATGTTTAAGTCCCCATCATGTGAGCTGGAAGAGAAGTTTCAACGGTGGGAATAAAGGTAAGGGGGGCTGATGTACTGGGATGAAAAACACTATGCTACACTAATTGTTGATAAACTTCAATAACAGTGCACTGTGGATATTATGCTGTATTTATTTGTATAACCATACCCATTAAGATTGCTAATATTAAGTCAGACCCTGTTCTATAAAAGTCTATAGTCTCTAGTTCTAGCTGAGGGGGTTCTCTCTTGTGGACTTTTCAGAACAGTGAAGAGAGACACAACGGGCTGTTCTAAAGGTATACCTGGTGTCTCTCTGCACTGTAACCGTAATGATGAGCAGCATACCATTAGTGGTTGTCACCTGCAGCTTGGTGGTGTTCCAATGGCTCTTCCATCGCATGAGTCCAAGGCTATTTTCATGGCTCTGTCCTTCCTACAGTCACCTACCACACACACATAGGACCGAGTGGAACACCAGGTAAGCTCTCGGCTGTGCACATTCACAGTCAAACACACTATGCTACTGTCCCTGGAATGTGACACAACAGATTTTATTTCTCAGAAGTGCTGTCAGTTTGCCCTTCAATCCACTACCTCAAACACACACACACACACACACACACACACACAGAGAGAGAGAGTTTGTCTGCCTGTTTGTGTATCCATGCAGTTTTTTCCCTTTCCCTGCCAAGGTGTACTTGATTGGCCGGGGTATTGTTGGGTTATAGGCTCAGTCTGCCCTGGTTGTCTTTCACCTTGTAGTTTTGTTTTATTGTGGTGTTCATTCCTCTGGACATCCTTTGCCACACATACATTCATCACATTTTTGGTTATGCTCACTATACCCACTCCCCTTCTATTCTTTACCTTTGTCATATTGCAAAAAATCATAGTCTGGATTGGAGATCTCTTCATGGCCTCTGAGTCTGAGCACTTTTTTATTCCTTTTCAGAGCTGTTTCGACAGTGCACGCTCTTATGGTGTCCCACATCAGTCTTTGTATATTTCTATTTGATGAGGTCATCAATGAGAACCCAATCTGGTAAGAAACACACCTTGTTGTATAATATGTTACATATATGTTGCTGTATGTTTGTATTATGTATTGATTTATAATATGTATTGAGTTGACAGTGGGAATAGACTATGTGAGTGGGAGAGAGAGAGAGAGAGAGAGAGAGAGAGAGAGGAGGGGTAGGATGACCATATCAAGACATGACCAGATCAGATCAGACACAGACAAGATTTGAACCAGGGTCTCCATCTCATTAGTGGTTTACTGTGAGGTGAGGTAGCCTATTCTGTCTGAGCTCCTCTCAGATCCAAACATCTATAGTCATGTGGCAAACTTTGTGTCTCGGAACAGGGGAGATCCAACATGGGTGAAAATAAATGTGGCCATAACAACTGGATACTTGCTTTCAGGTTAGCTGTTCTTATCTTGTTAAGCAACTTACACCAGCACATCTCAATATCCACCAGCCTATAACTACTCACACCTACCATACCCTAAACACATCCTCATTTTATAATTTCACAGATTTGCTCATCATGTTTTCATCTTGGGAGATAACTGGGGACAAATTTTTTGTGCTGCATCACCTAGCTGCTCTCTATGCATACTCATATGTGCTGGTGGGTGTAAGTTTATTAACAACTATCCTAAATTAATTCAGGAGGCTTGTAATGTTTCATAATCTTTACCATAAGTTGTTTCCTTTCCACCAGGACCAGGGCATATTGCCTTATTTTGCCAACTTTCGCCTTATGTCAGAATTCTCTACTCCGTGTGTGAACCAACGGTAGGTAACATCGTCTCATGTTAACATCATGTCATCAGCTCATGCACCTAAGAAATGATCTCGAAAAGAGCTAACAATTGTGCAATATGAATTTTCCTTTTATCAAGAAACCACTTTCAATAGTATTGATTGAAATGAGAATATCTAACCACATACTCTGCCTGTAATTAGATGGTTCTTCAAAACACTGGGTTACCCCAAGACTTCTGTGCCAAACCTGGTTAATGGAGCATTGATGGCGGCTATATTCTTCCTAGTAAGACTTGCTGTGCTTCCTGTCTACTACTACCGTGTGTTTGGAGTCTATGGAACACAAGCCTATTACCAGCTGTCCATTGGAAGCCGGCTGGCTTGGGCTGTTTCAAGCCTCTGCCTGGACTTACTGAACATACTCTGGATGTGGCGTATCTGGAAGGGATGCCTCAGCGTGCTGCGCTCCCACAGAAATGTACCAAACCCCAAGAATAAGGAGCAGTGAAAGTCAAGAACGGTTACTAAAAAAGTTGCTATACGGTACTGTAGTGATATAAATCTGTCAGATTACTAAATCATGTCTTACACCAGCCTTCCTTGATACCAGAGATTTAATATCCAGGTATAGCACGCTACAGCCCTTTGAGGATTCTGCCAGGCAGAAAAAAAATACAGTATATGCAGTATAGCCTGATGAGCCACTCATAATGCTGATGATTCCGTGTACAATCTGTTTGAGGGTGGTGTTGACGTAGTGCTTAAAGTTAAAGGACCTGGCTAGATAGTAGCCTGGAAATTGTAGGTTTGGATTCTGACTGCCATCATCGTGACCTTGAGGTACTTTCCTCTTGTTGCTTTAGAGGAGACCCTGAGGAATGTAGTTGACAAATGAAGTTGCTTTGGGAAAATGTGTCTGCAAAAATGTAATGTAAATGTATTTGAAAGAGGCAATAGTGTATTCACAGCATTGAACAGAAGTTTTTTTTTTTAGATATCATGTATGAGTAAACAAAAAACATTCTGCTAAAATATAAAATATGCAGCTCAGCCGTGTGAAGAGAAAAAAAATTATGCATTATAGATTCATCTAATAGAATAAAGGAAGATTTTGGAGGTAGCCTAAATTCATATATTAGTAGTATAAAGTAGCCTACCTCAGAACACAAGACCTGTAAACAACATTCAAAGACAACTTAAGCTGCCTTGGTTGTTTAACACACATTTTCAGAGAGGAAAAGGAACAGGGTGCATCATAATCAGAAACAGAAGTTAGCATGTTTTTGACTGGAGGTCTAAATCTCAAGCAAACAAAACCGAATGAGGTCACACTGAGCTACAGAGCAGGATAACATCAAGCCTATATATCACCAGGCTATAGACTTGCTGTAAACAGCTTTATTTTCGGCATATGAAATTCAAAATGTGAGAAAATCCTAGACACAGTCACAGAATCTTTCATACTACTTTCAAGAGCTAATTAGGTGTGTCTGAAATCACTTTCTTTGTTCTGAAATTGGCTGCACAAAAATATTCAAATGTGAGAGGTTCTTTGAGAGAATGTCAGAACAATGTCTTTAAAAATGTTACAAATAGTCCCTTACAAATAGGAAGTGACACATTGCATATGCATGAGGGGATTTTTGAAAGCACTTTGAACTAGAAATTTAAATTAAAAAATAAAACTCTTAATGGCAGAATTTAGCAGATTATTCATCCTCTTATATAATTTATAATCCCTATATTATAGCATAAAAAGATTGATATTTGTTTAGTAGGGCTAGCAGGTTGTTGTGGTATGATCATTTTACGCACTGCAGACTGCGCAGTTTCCTACATACTTGAACATACCCTTGTGATGCAACGGGACGAAGGGCATTCTGGGTTAATCGAGGTGTTGCCTAAAGAGCGTACGACATTGAAGTGGGTTGTTGTGTTTGTCAAGGTAAGCTTTTCAACCTTATGTTCAAGGTTGTTATTCATGTATGGTTTTGCTACAGTTATTTAATTTAAAAAATCACGCTTTTACGTTTTCGCGTAACAAATGTTGCGTTTAGTTAGCAAACGTAGCTGCCTCAACTTGGGCTAGGATGCCGGGGGTTGACCACTGATTCTTCAACGTTTGCGGCCCAGAGTAATCGCATGTTCTCACATGCATGACATAGGCTTTCCATGAACACAATAATGGCTTTCTGATGATTTAAGTGATAACACTTAACCTATTAACATTAAGATGTTGATGTCTGCTCAGAGACCGTCCTGCGTCCAGCGGCCATATTCAAATTACGAAAGGAAAAAACATTTAAGATGTAAGGTTAACGTTATTCTGTCCAACGTTAAATAAGAGAGAGAATTATACTCTTTTTTCCTGAAATGCATTCAGGTCAACATCTGATAATAATCTCTGAACATAAAGGTGTGCTTCATATGTAATATTTAATCTTGCCTGGTTTGTTGTGCTGTTAATAGGTAGCCTAACCATGTCTGAGGCCGTTTCCAACCACATGACCTCAATGAAAGTCGAGACTTTCAGCTCTGGATCGGCGACACCACCCAGGAGTTGTCCCATGCATCAGGAGCACAAACAAAGTAAGTTTCAGACTAGAAGTGCATTAACTGTGTGCATTCTTTAATATTCAAAAATACAGTGGTAAATGACCCATCTGAAATCACCGTTATCCAGGCACTCCTCCTCCAGAATGTCCTATGCATCGGGCATCTGTACCTGCCCAGCAGGCACCAAAGACTTCTTCAGTTCCAGATACTCCAGTTCATCAGGACCGTGCATATGAGTTTGTAGAGTGTCCAATGAAGGCAGCTAGAGGAGAAACAGGAGCGACATTTGATATAAACCCTGCAAACATGGTATCTCTCTTTCTTACTCGTTTGTACGTACCAATGTTTATGTGCATAACTTTTCAATTTTGTTCTATCATTTGGATTCTTAATATTTTACGTGGTAGGACAATAAGTGCTCATTTCAAAAGCAAGGTTATGTGCAATTAAAACTAAAAACTGGTATTTAGCAGAGTTTTTTTCAAAGCAACATGGATTCATAACAGCAACTTTGGGAATTGAAGTTGCTTGATTGTCAGTCAAAAACACCTATGTCTGTCAGTGAAAAGTGAAATTGCTATCTTGTAGATGCCCCCGCCTAACCAGATGCCTTCAAAGGGTCAGCCTTTCTCACTATCTGTGAAAAGAGAAGAGTCCACCATTCCCAGAGCTGGATCTGAACAGAATTGGGTCTACCCATCAGAACAGATGTTCTGGAATGCAATGCTACGTAAAGGGTGAGCTTACTGGCCAAGATCCTCAAGATCTGATTGTGATACATTGGAATTAGTTTTTCAGATCAGATGTTTTCACCTACATTGTGTTTGAAAAATGTTTGATCAATCTCATTTTCATATTTCATACTTTTATAAGAACTAAACTTGTGTGGTGATCACAAAATATAATTTAAACCTTTTAAATCAGATGGCGCTGGAATGAGGGTGATGTTCATAAGAAGGACATGCAAAACATAATCAAGATTCACAACCAGAACAATGAAATGGCCTGGCAGGAGATCCTCAGATGGGAGAATCTCCACTCCAAGTGTGTAGAGTCTGTTTGACACTTCATAAATAAATGTTAATATATTGTCTGCTGGTCCTCATTGGAAGATATTTCCCAACTGGGTAAACATGATTCTTGACTCATCCTGAAGGGAAATATTTTCCTATAATGACTAGTGGATAGTATGGTATCTCACTTATTTTATAGCTATTCACCAAAATGACAACAGAACATCTTACACAAATGTTATTTAAATTGAATTAATCAAGTCTGCTTGAGTCTGCTCAACAGATTCCTGTAATCTTTTTTTTTGTTTGTTCTAGGGAGTGTCCTTGTGGTCCATCTTTGGTTCGTTTTGGGGGTAAAGCAAAGGAGCTAACTCCGAGAGCACGGTTACGTCACTGGATGGGGTAAGTACCCAATCGCCCTCCACCTATCCTCTCCTAACTGTGATTCATAGGACAAGGAGACAAGTCATGCGATTGTAAAGGTAGAGGTTTGTAGAAAAGTTTAGCCCTTCTGTTGGCACGGTTGTTTATATGAAGCACTATTCCACAGAATGGTGTTGGCACCCTGTGAAGAACACTATTCAACCTTGATATTATTCAATTCCACCATGCCTATAACACTGGTGCAACAGTGTGAATAAACCAAAATGTTTTATTCTTTGTATTTTTCAGACACGAATTACCATTTGACAGACATGACTGGATTGTGAATCGATGTGGAAAGGAAGTTCGTTATGTTATTGATTATTATGATGCTGGGTTCTCCTCCAAACACACCATTCTGGACGTCCGGCCTGCACTAGACTCCTTCGGAGCTGTATGGGATCGCATGAAAGTTGCCTGGTTTCATTTGACCACCTCGTGACACAACTGACCAGTAGAGGGCACTGGTGGCTACCAACAGCCAGAGCCGTAAATATCTCTATAAGGCTCTGCCAACAGCAGATATTCAATCTGCTATTGAAAACCTAAACCATTTTACTTTGCAGTGAACTTCTGCATTAACCACCGATCGACATTTAGGTTATAATAATATGCAATGCTAACAGGTCACTATAGTCAGCCTTGAATTGGTCTTTGGCTAGAAATATTGTGTTTTTTTTTTTTTTTGAATCTGGTAGGATACAGGGGATTTCACACACTACTGTTTATTGATGGAGCCCATCTGTGTTTGGGTGTCTACGGTCATTTCAGGACGGCAGTACATAGTTTTGTGGAACTTGATGATGGTTTTATTCATTAACAAGAATTGTGTTTGTTTGTTTTTGCTTCAATGCAGGGAATTTCACGTTCATTATTTTTTACCAGGTTTATTTTATTTCAGACATCTGCACACACTGGTTAAAGATGTTGTCTTTATTGTAATATAATAAAATTGCTATTTATTTTCAACCCTCATTTAGCATCTAGTGTTTATTGTGACCACTGGAAACAATTTTTCTGAATGTTAACACAATAGGTGTGCTGCGGGGGGTGGGTCCATAAATAATAAGAAGAGAGTGTAGAAGAAGAGTTGTATCGAAAAAGTATAACTGCACAGCCATCTCTATCCCAACAAATTTGTTATCGCATGGGCAACCCTCTCCAATGCCTGGGAGTCTGATACTAGCAAACACAATAATTCGCCGGTAGGGGTTGCTGTTGACATTCGGCCTGGAAACGCCTTTCATTACCAAAACTAACGTTAGAGCTAGTGAGAAGTACCAACTTGTATGTTACCTCGAAGGCTTAATGGTATGTTTACTTGGTTCGTGTATTGACTTGAGTGTTGATTGATTTCCCGAAGTTGGGTAACGTTATACGATAGCAAAGTCCTTCCGATAGCTACTGTCAAATGACTGCGTGGTAGAGAAAACCCCAAGCTAGCTCTACAGGAACGCTAGCCTGCTAGCGTATGGACTGTATTGTGTTTACGAGAAAGGATATACAAATGTCTTTTGTTTTCATTTTGTAATATAAAATAGTTAACGAGATGGCTTAATATACTTGTGCTGATTCTGTACTGAAATGAGGATGGATGCTACCCTAAGTCTTTATTTCACCTTTGTTTACCGTTAGGTGTAAATCAGCTGAATTAAATGTTAACCGAATCTATTCTTAGATAAGCTATTAATCGTTGTTTACCTAGGTAGGCTGAACTAGCGAAACTATTGTCTTCTGACTTCACTGGTCCGACTCTTGACATTTCAAACATGTCCACCGACGTGAAGCCTGCCATTGTGCAGTCTGCAATGAGCACGATTCCAACAGGTAACTTTGCAGTAAAACGAAATTTCTGACTTGTGTTCGCGGCTTGAGTGTTTACACCTATGATTTACACGTTCTCTCTTCTTCGCTGACATGTTTCATTTGCAGGCAATAGTCGATTAACTTGCACAGTGTATGGGTGCAAGAGGACCTACATGGACATGACAGGGCTGAACAGTCACCTTATCGATCATCAGATTCCTGCAGAGTCTTTACCAGGTGAACTTCGAAACATCCTTTCTTCGGTGGTCATTGTTTTAATGTGTAATACCATACCTTGTTCGCCTTGTTAGTGTATGAACTCTTACAAAACCGTTGTTTTTATTTCTCTTTCAACCAGGAAAAGTGTTTTTGTGTTCTACATTGGGCTGTGATGGTTCGTTTTCCAGCATGCAACAGCTGATGGAGCATATGAGGGTCCACTATAAGCCAAATATATATTTCATGTGAGTATAGGAAGAGACTTATGAAATTTTGTGTAGGCCATGCAACTCAGATGCATATTTAATGTTTTGGTTTGTTATCTCCAGCTGTGAGAGTTGCCGGGCCAAGCTGCGATCCTATCGCACACTGCTGAAACACCTGCAAACGTGTGCCAAAGTGGCCAAGAGCAAGGCAGCACGGGCAGGAGCTCTTATCGAACAAGGGCCTGAGTCTGAGACACCAGCTGCAAACTCTGCAGAGACCCACATAAAGCCGGAGGAGATGGAGACAGATGTCACCGCAACGCCCACAGACGCCTCCACATCCATGGGGAATTCGGCTGACCCCACCACCCTCTCCTCTAGTCCAAAAGAGGCTTCTGTTCAGAGCCCCAGCAGTGTACCCCACTTTTCACCGTCACAGCCACTGTCCTCCCCCTCGCCTCAGAGTGCCTCAGCTGCTTCCAATGCTGTCTGGAGGAAAAATCAAGGTGAGCTTTAGGCTGTCACTTTCTTCTCCCTCTCTTCCCCTTTCTCTCTCTCTCTCTCTCTCTCTTGCTCTTGCACCAGAGAGCTGAAGGAGATAAAAAAAATCCTAGGATCGGACTTACAGTGATAATTTGTGTGTGATTTCATCCTGAGAGCCATTCAAGAGCTCTGCTGCTGTAAGTGAACTGTGTTTTGTCATGTTGCACTGTTCTGGCAGACACGCCTGGGCCTCAAATGCACAGATGGAACTCTCCTCCAAGCAGTCACACTTTAAGTAGAGGTACAGTCCAGGTGAGGCCTTAAGAAAACCCGCTAACCCCTACACAGTGCACATAATGCATACACACAATCAATATCCACACATAGACTCAGATTCAATCTCTTAACTAAATCCTGTTGGTAGGTTAGAGGCTTATTCTAATCTATCAACCATTGAGCACGGTACATTTTCTGCAGGCTAAGTGATAATTCTCCATTCCAGTATTTGAACCCCTACCCCACTCCACCCTATCGCACTAACCCAGCTAACCATTGCAGGTGTGGAGAGTGTGCTTTGCAGGCCAGCATCCCTTCCTCTTGTCTGTAGCTCATTGTAGTGTCCTGCCCTTCCCCTCAGCAAGGGTGTCGCTTGGCAGCTTTCCACCTTCCTACCCCAACTCCACTCCTCCCCACCAACCCCTGTTTTCATAGCTCTGTGTGACTGAGCTTTGACCTAAAGTCTGTCCGACTTGGCCCATCGATGATGGCTTACACGCAAGCGCTCTTGCTGGTTGATTTGGCTTTCAGACGTCATGGTGCCTTGTTTGACAGTTCACCAATCTCGTTCCTGCTCCTGCCACTTGCGTGTGTTGTTTTTTGGACATTCAGCATTGCTGCATCATGCTTTTTTAGAATTCCTCCTGAATGGCTAGAATCTGTGGTGTGGTCTTGTGCATGTTTGATTGATATATGTGTCTATGGTGGTGGAGCTGATAACCATTTCAAAGTATTTTTCATTTTTTTAAAACCTTCTGCTTCATGCTGCTGGTTTGGCTTGTGTTTAAAGCAACAGTCTGGAGTAATTCCAGTCATAGCTCTATGGCTGGTGTGTGAGCTTGCCGGGTGCTGTCAGTAGAAAGGAGAACGAAAATCTTTTACAACATGGCAAACATGTTGTATTTGGTCTGATTGTTTTCTTCCTCCCTCCGACAGCAGTTGGCAAGCTAATACGAAATAGTTAGAATTACTGCAATCACTTGAATTGTACTCTTTTGATTATGTTTAATGTGTGTATTTGTAGCCCAGGCTGGTAAACAAAATGTTGTAATCATATTATAGTATAGTAAGGTTTAAAATGTACAGCAACTGTTTTGACTTTGGATGTATTTCATGATCTTGGATCATTTGTAAGTCTATATTCTGATAGTGAAATGTAGGAATACCCAAAACATAAGTGATCTAATGAATTTTATGGTTCCTGGTCAGATAAATCTTAATCAAACTTTTAAGGCTTGATTGTAGTCTCATCTCTGCTCTGTGCTTCCAGCCCAGTCCTTCAGTAGCCGCATCCTATGGGAGCACACCAGGGGGCGCTACAACTGTCTCCAGTGTGGCCACAGCACCCCCAACCGCAAAGAGATGACTGCCCACATTGAGGGCCAGCATAAGAGCCCCAAACCACCTTCTGAGACTGGTAGGAACCTCTGAGTGCTATTATTATAGATAGTGTTACATTCTATATATCTGTGTGATTATTAAAAATGCAATAGCCCAAGCCAACATTTAGGTATTCATTTTCCTAGTAGAACTATTGTCCTCTACCCTGGCTTCCGCGACTATAAAGCTCATAGGAGCTTAGTCTGGCCAAGCTACTGTACTACCCGGCCTCTGGGAGGCGGGCATAACCTGCGTCCATCAGATGCCTCTGTATACTACTTGACAAATCTACAACCAATCAGACCACCCATTCAGATGACGTATGCGTAAGCTCGTTTCTCATTGGTTCCCACTTTTTTGGGAAACAGAAATGCTCTATAACGGCAGCTTGGCCAGATTAACTTTGCTCGTGAAATCGAATGTTGCGTCATAGGAAGTATGGGCGGGTTCAGGCTAATTGTCCTAACTTTGTCCAAAAGAATCGGAATGACCAACATTTTGGGTTTTTCTGTGTTAGGGAGAAATGCATTTCGCCCCTTTTCAGCCAGAGGGGACACAATGAACAGCTAACATGCGTGCCTGTGCAATTTTTTGCTCGTTTCTAATTTTTTTTTTCCCCCAGACAATTTAGTTTTTTATTCTGTAACAGGTTTCTGCCCAGTATAACAAAAAAAAAGATCTTATGTAAAAGTAAATATTACTTAATTGAAAAACAATATATGTCATTGGTGCCCATTTTTTACATGTTTACCCCATTTATTTCTGTGGGTGCCGTGAACTAATGAGAGCTATCTATTAACCTGATGGATGTCAGCATTAGGGACGCACTGATTCAGCTTTTTGGATTCTGGTACCGATTCAGATTTTTTCTGTATGGATCGATACCTCATTTTATGGAGGGCAGCTGGTGTGACTTTTTAACTACATTTTATTAAGTTATGGTGCCATATTTATTTTTCTTTTCTATTGGACAATCACAATGTGTTTCTGAATACATTGTCAGATATTAGCAAATTCAGTGTACTCTTTGGTATGGTGCATTTTTAAGATGATTAATTTGTTGTGTTTAGTTTGTTCTGTGCTACTTGCTCTTCATGAAACCAGCAGGGCTAAAATATCTTCATATAGCCGAGTCCTTTGTTCTCTCTCCATATATTCGTGCTGCGCACAAGATATGGACATGTGACATTGCGCATTGAAGATCAACTATATATGTGGATCGGTTGTAGTTTCCGATAGCTGATCTATTTATTTCCTCAAAATCGGGGCCGATATCCGATCCAAATATTGTTTTGGTGCATCCCTACTCTATATAGCCGGGTCCTTCGCAGATTACATTGCACATCAACTAATGTCATGGATCAACTCCATAAATTGGCTGTGCATTCTGATGGTCGATTAATATCATTGTCAGAATTGTCAAAATCAGGGCCAATATCCAATCCAAATATCTGCATCTCTAAACTGCATTTCTCCTTCAAAAAAAAAAACTCTGGTCAATGTAATTGTATGTCATTGCCATTATAGTATGTTCTTTATTGTTACCTAGTGAAACACTTTGCTTTGTCAACCAAAGTTTGTGCTCCTAGTACAGACCCCTCTTCAACCACATGTTTATGTTGCAGATGGAACAGAGAGCCCCTCCACACAGCTACAGTCGCAATCAGATTGGGAACTCTCAGCCGACACCCACCCATGACTCATTCTGCATCACTCAGTGGAGAATAAGCTCCTAACCACTGCATCTGATCATAATGGCAAATATTTCATGAAAGGCTTTTGTCTTAATGCATGTTGATGCAGTTTCATGTTGTATATTTTTTGTCTTTGTATCACTAACGAGCTGATAAAATGTTTCCTTGCCAAAGTTTGATTTAATATGCTATTGTTTATGATGGTATCAAAACATAGTCTTTCATCACATTTGTTGAATTCAGTGTCCAAACAAAGGTAATTAAATTCTCAATAGTTTCAAACACCTTTTCAATACTTTAGGCATGACGATCTAAATTGGACATTAGTCAACTTGGTGTGCCCTGATTTTTTTTATGAAAAGAATAAAGAAACAAAAGTCATTTGTACATCAAGTAGATTAACTTGATTATTTGAGGCATTTTAAGTTGTGGTATTTGCACGATATATACATTATGATCTAGTTTAACTAACTAGGCACAATAGAAATAATAGCATAGAATAAAAAAAAAAACCCCACAATGGCCAGTTAATACACTACACATCATCATCAAGTCAACATACTGTGTTCTCCATTACAAGTTAAGTTGAAAGTTGCATTACATAAAAGTTGCAAACAGAATAGGTTAGTTGAATAGTTGCTAAAGGTTTTCCTTTGTACTCAGGGCTATTCAAATAGACTTCAATTTCTGCCATATTTCAAAACCAAGAACCCAGGCTTAACTGCACATTTTCAGCAATGTAGAGAACACTAATGACACTTTTCAAATCCAAATTATTTTTTTCAACAAAGCCAAATAATTAGGTGCAGAGAGGGTTATGGTCTGCCTCTGATTTTCTGTAGCACGTTTTGAAAGCTCATGAATGGTGTTTTTCTTTTCTGTCTGAAACATCGTCTGAGCCGCTCAGGGGTGGATCTTGGCCACATGTGGTTCACAGGCTGACAATTCAATAGGTCTGGACCATGTTATTGTAAAAATTAAGAATGACATGAAGCATTAACATTAAAAATTGAACATTAGTATTATTTCATAGTTAAAGATAATACATTTTGGTTTTACAGTAATGGATAATAAAAAATCGTGTCTATGCAGGACAAATATCAACTAAGAAAAATAATGTTATATGCTGAAATTGCAAAGCTGTGTACATATTTACTGTGTAAAATGCAATGAACCATATATGTGCACATATATACCCGATCTTAGCATATGTGACGATATGGCAGGAGTGCGAACACGATGAAAAGCAAGAATACTCCAGCTTTACTTAGAAGATACAAGACCAGGAGATATCTGGGAGTTAACTTGGACTTGTCAATATCAACATTTTCCATTGCCTTGACTTCACTCTTATTCTCTGCAACTTTGCATGTATCTGTCAAACACATAAAGCGTTTTAGACCCTTCCACTCAGCATCTCTCAAGAACATAGTTAATTAGTTTGAGGTTTTGGAGTGCTGTCTGTTGAAAAAGAATGAGGCATTTTTATCTAAGTGACTGAATAGCAAACCAACATCTTATTAATTAACTTAATAGGCAATAAGAACATGAAACTGAAGGTGAATTCCCATGCCTTCATTTGATAGTGTTAGATGTCAGTTCACTGTCCAGTCCATCTTTACATGTTCTTGTTCTTTTTCTTACCAACAGCACTCATGACCTTGAACAATTGATTCACACCAAATTTCTTCTTAAAGACTGAGAAAAGCCAGGTACACCTACAACTTACCATGGATGTGGATGAAAAAGTTGGGACTAATGGCATTATTTGGCTTAGTCTCACAATGATAACTCCCGTTGTGTTCACTGGAGGAAACAGCCACATAGTAAGAGAGTGTGCTATTTGAAGTAGATGATTTCTCATCTCGCAGCAACTCGTTGTTGTGCCACAGCTGCCGTTGGTGTGATAGAGACAGGCAGAAAAACTGACAAGAGAGATTGAAAGAGTGCCCGACACAAACATTGTACACATCCCTAGGCACAATGATGTCTGCGTCACATGTACCTGAAGAGATGTGAGACAGTTTGAAAAAAAAAAAAATAATAATTTATCTGGGTAAAATCAAATCAAATCTTGATTCTAGTTTGACAATTGAAGTATGTTGATTTTTCAAATCCTACATGGAAACTCAGATTAGATTACAGCTCACCTTCTGTATAAACCTTAAACACCATGCAGAGCACCACTACTGGGGGAGACAGCCGTACAGCCATCCCTGTTGCGGTGATCATTTCACTGCTCTGATCAGACTGTACAGATGTCCAATGGCACACTAATATTATGTAGATTTCTGCATGTAGAGACACTCAGAAGAATGGCTAAGACTCAGAGAAAGCAAAGATTTATCCTGACAGGAAATTATACTCATGCACGTTATGCATTGATGTTCAAGCTGACCAGTTAATGGAAAAACCCTGCAGGTGCAAGACCTCAGCCCAACTATCACTGGATCTACCAATCTAGAGGGTCATCTTTCTTTTGGAGGAAATGGTCTTACAAGCCTTTGTACTCGTTCTGACAAAAACAGGTCCACTAAAATGGATCAATTAAAATGTTGAATTATTCATCATGTCAAAAATCTGTTGGGCCTATGAACTTTGCAAGTTTCCTCTCTGCTTACTACTAAAGATAAAGGCACACATTGATAAGCCTTTTACAAACTTAATTTAAATATTAATTTATTTAGGAAATGTCTGCACTGCATTATCATGCTGTATTCTTGTATTCTGTTTTGCATGTTTTACTGTGTCACTTATCTCTGTAGGTCTAAATGCTGTTGCTGTATATTGTGGATAATGTAAATTAGCCACAACTACCAACGACATGTCATGAAGAAATAAAACATTTAAGGCAATGTAGGCTACCATAACCCGGGGCTCTGAAAATATATTTTATCTTCACTAAGTTGGAAGATGCATTTGTACAGTTCTTTGCCATTCTGGATAATGGCATAATTTCTCTGAAAGTTATAAACCATGCAGATAAAATTGTGGCCAGGTTCAAAGGCAGACTAACTTTGACAAAATCTTGTAAAATAAAAACAAGTGGCATGTTTTTTCCTGCTCAGATCTCTCGTTTGTTGGCTTCACTTAAAGACATAAAGACGTTCAGACCTTTAGAGTAAGTGCGAATGTTATAGCAAGTCTTCCCCCAGGTTGCTTTGGTGAACATTACCGCTTTTCTGTTCAGCTAGGCTACATCCTTTGATCAGATGCGCATAGTAGCCCACCACTAGTCTACTGTTCACAGGCGAAACCCAGAGGCAGCGACTGTATGGGTAGGAAGAGGAAAGTGACACCCACGAAAAAGGCTGCAAGATAAACAGAATGGAAATCGACATGGGCCTTTTATGTACTGATGTAGGTAATATTATTTTGAATACATTATTGTCTGTAATCTCAATACATGTAAATATATTATTAACAGGTGCTCATTTTGATCTTCTTCGAAGTGCAGGATTAAATAGAATTCATAAAATAGCTAGCTAGCTAACATTAGGTCGTTGTCTAATGAGACTTAAGTACAGATTCAGATAGAAAGTGGTCATTCGCTATGACGTATTCACTGTTACTGTGCACAAAGAAGTTATCATCGTACTTATTTACTTCCATTTTTCCGAATTTCTCCAACGTTATAATTTGTTGTTTGCTGCCACTAGTCCTGGCAGCTAATGGGAACATTAAACAGTGGACGGTAGCTAGCCATAACGTTTAGAGTCTTGGATGTGTAGCTAACGTTAATGTTAGAGAACAGGTCGAATACAACCGGTCTGTTTCTTGATGTAATCGTGTACCCTTTGTAATTCCAAGTAGTGTAGATTTGTTGGTTAGGTCTTTCTGTTGGACTTCATATTACCATTACAGTTCCGCCAAACGGCAACGTTAACGTTAGTCTCGCCATTCTGGCTTTTCAAGTTGACTGTGCAGGCTAGCTATGCTAGCCTCTGTGACACTAATCAATGAGCTTCGACTAACAAAAGCGTCAGGCCAACATTGTGTCCGTCTTACCTAAACGTTATTGTGAGATTTTGTTCGACTAGACCTACTAATGAACAATGTGTTGCCTAAATCTCACACGTTATCAGGTATCTCGCGTTGGGTAATGTCAGTACAGTTTAATGCCAAAATAGTCGTCATATGTAAGCTTGCTAGCAAAAATGAGGGCTATGTTCGCTTCTCGCTAGCTCCAACAGCTAGCTACCAGATGCATTCTGTATGCCATGTTCAGTTAAAGTCAGGAGACGTTAGTGGTAAGTCCAGCTATAATGTTAATAAGTTTAGGCAATTTGAAAGAAAAGATAGAGTGACTAACATGTTTTCAGACTTGAATTGATAAATTGAGTCGGTCAGTTGGTTGTGCGAATGCGTTTTCTGTGCTGAAAAGTTAGTAGATGTTTACATGGGCTGTGGATGCCATCTTCTCGGGCCTAATCCTGATCACCTAGCCAACTGGTCAACTTGGTTACCATCGCTAGTAGCAAGACGAGTAACGCAGGCACATCGTTGGTGACCGTGAATAAGGCCGCTGATGGTGGTTGAAATTGTAGAACACCTTAGTTAATTTTAGCTCCACGAAAGATGCAGTCTACCTTTACCATGCTTGCTTGCTTGCAACCTGACTTGCTCAGATTAACACCAACTAACCTTACTTCATTCATTTCCTGCTCTCACAGTCTACCCCCCTTCAGGAGTCTGTCCTTCTCACACGACCCCCTAGCCTATGCTGTAGCTGCAGAGTGGTGTATTTTTAGTTCTGGTGCTCAGAAACACAAGATAAGACTTCCTGTAGGGAGATGGTCTCTTGTTTCTACTTCCTCGGATCCTCTGTCTGTCTCTTAGGAAAGCGCTGCCACAATTCACGCTGGATTTGCCATAGTTGATTCGGCTGGGAAACCTTCCAATATCCTTATAGGGATGTTTTATGATCAGTAATAGGCTAGAATGTAGGATGGACTGAATGTACAAATGGAGCTTGTTATTTGCCTATGTTTTGAGTTTGCCAGAGGAAAAATGGATGCCTTGTCCATACTGCTAACTAACGCCCCCCGCCCCCCATTTTTTTCTCAGGTGGTTGTGAATGTATTGTAGCTGTGTGTCAAGCCCTGCCCAGGGGGCTGGAGCCTCGGGAATGTCTCATGTCAGTCCACAGTCTGGCCCGCAGGAAGTGATGCTGAAAGCCACCCTCAGGTTTCCCTCCTGGAACTCGCCACACTTTCCCTCCTGGAGCTAGGACAGGGCTGAGCCATTGCCACCACTACCACCATCACTGCTGGAACTCTGCCAAATCTTCCAGCTGGATTTTCTCTCACCACAAACACCAAACTTTAGAGCTCACCCACCACAGCTGCCTAACCTACGTGCAGGGATAACACTGGACTTGGAGGGGGGAAAACGCACATTAGGGTCCAGCAGACAGGATTAGATTGTTTTCTAGGGTTTTTCATTTTATTTGGCCTTGAACTCCAGGCCCTTGAGGTCACAGTGAATGAGTAAACGGTGGTTTGGGAGAGATCAGATTGTTGCACTTGGAGGACGGCTAAGTGCACAATATTAAATATCCACATACATTGTACTGGCCAAAATCTTCGCCCATCTCTGTCGCTCTGTGTCTGACCATCCCACACGTGCTTCCTCTCACCTCCCACCCTTGGTTGTTGTGATTCAGTGGGATTTGTGGTTTTTATGGCAGTGACGTAACTCTGGAGAAGCCCGGGTACCACAAGCTTCAGGATTTAGAGAAGAGAGGAGGGAAGGGAGAGATGGAGGAGGGCAAGAGGGTGGTGAAGTCCGGGACCAGCAGCAGGAGCGGGCATGGGAGCCGGGGTTCCAGCTCCGGGGTGCTCATGGTCGGCCCAAACTTTCGTGTGGGCAAGAAGATTGGCTGCGGGAACTTTGGCGAGCTTAGGCTTGGCAAAAACCTCTACACCAACGAATATGTGGCCATTAAGCTGGTGAGTAACATGGCACAGGGTATCAACAAAATTTCAATTGCAAGACTGATTGCCTCCAAGCCAAAGCAGTGTTGTATGTAAATGACTAGAACCTATACCTATATGTAGATAGAAATTATTTCACAAGGGATGGGTTAAATGGGATAGAGAGGTGGGGGAGTGGTGTTTTGCCTTGTGATCATGTGATTGTGCGTCTCTCTTCAGGAGCCAATCAAGTCCCGTGCTCCACAGCTCCACCTTGAGTATCGCTTCTATAAGCAGCTAGGCACTGCTGGTAAGAAACTCATCCCACCAGCACTACCACCATGTTTCTGACTTTTATCACAGACCCATAGTGATTACCATCAACAGAGTCTTAGGGCTATGTATTCAGTGATAACTAGGGGCTGTTTTGAAATGAAAAAAGAAAAAGTCAGTATGTTTTCTAACGTAGGGTTGTATAAATGTTTGTTTGTGTGTGTGTGTGTGTGTGTGTGTGTGTGTGTGTGTGTGTGTGCGCACGTGTGCGTGAGTGCAGAGGGCATTCCACAGGTCTACTACTTTGGTCCATGTGGGAAGTACAACGCAATGGTCCTGGAACTGCTGGGACCCAGCCTGGAAGACCTGTTTGACCTGTGCGAGCGAAGCTTTTCCCTCAAGACTGTCCTCATGATGGCCATTCAGCTGGTGAGATGGCCTTTGGCTTTGCCCTAAATTGGGAAGACCTGTGGTTGTTAGGTCTACATTGACAATATTATCATGTTCTACTGTGTCTGTTGGGTGCAAAATAACGTTAAAGTTTTTTTTAAAACCAGGTAAATAATGTTTTTCTTTACTGGTTCAGTCTAAATAGTTTCTTCATAGTTTTCAAGGAAGCAGCTGCCTAGAAAGTCTTTTACAATTTATTGCTGTTTTGCCCCACTGAGTTTGTTTACTAACCTGTGAGCCTCACTGTAGCTTCTGCTTCTGGCAAATGAATAATAGCGCAGACGTTTGCTCAGTGTCAGGCGTTTGGCAGGTGCCTGTCCCTTGAGAGAAGTCCTTTCAGGTCCAGTGATGTTTGTCAGTTACCTTTGCATGTGGATGCGTAGACCTTCTCTTTGTGATGCATTTATTGCTTTCTGTCTGTTAAGGGTCACCATTTATAATGAAGAAGCAGAAACATGTTTTATCAAATTAAGGATTTTGCTCCCTGAAATGCTCTGCCTGTCTATTTTGTGTGCTTACACTCATACTCTGTCCAAGCTGTGTAAATGAGAAACGATCATTCATGCCCGGATCAAGCCACAAGGCCTAGTTCCAACCAATGTTGCATCAGAATCATGAAATGGATGGGTCTGATTTGATTTGCTGTTCAGCTGAGATATTAACTACTGTGTTTCAGGAACACAAGCCTTGTGTTTAAAATTTACCTTTGTTTCCTGTAATTTGACTTTTAAAGACATGGGTCCAAGTAATTAATGTTGACATCATGTTGATACTGTGTTGATATGTATATTTAAGTTAATTTGTTTATGATTTCAAACTTGTGAATATGACATTGGGGTCACTGTCTGCTGGGTTGGATTGTCAAGGAAGTCTGCCAGAAACAGGCTTAATGTCATCCAGGGCACTTGTATTATGTTTTTTGTTTAGCTAACTGTGAAACACTTTTTTTTCTTAAGTGTGACAAAAAATGGTTATCGCTTTTGTCAGAACATGTGCTGGGAGATTCAAAAAATGTGGTTTAATTCAACCATATGTTGTCCAACAAAGCTCAGAGTGCTGCAAATCCCTGTCTAAACCTCTATGAAGAGGTGGACTATTCAGAAGTGGATTTCTCCTCCTCGACATGTCTGGGCATGTCCTGCCTTGCATAGGAAGGGATATGGAGCTGCTGGCAAAGCTTCGCTGTTGCTTTTCAAATTAGAAGTTAGATAACTGAGTTATCCAAAAAGCTTCCAAATACAGATTGGTGTTCAAATATCCCTAAAATGCCCTTTCACAATAATAATCTTTACCAATGAGCAGCTAAGCAATCACTCTCAGTAGGGCACAATCTATTTTGCCCAAAAGTCAGTTACATAAACCATATCTAGGCAGCCATGGGTGTGCATGATGCTGCTGAATTCCCATTGTGTGTGTGTGTGTGTGTGTGTGCACCCGCATGCCTATGTGTCTGACTACTGCTGCTGTGTGGGCTACAGATCACACGGATGGAGTACGTCCACACCAGGAGCCTCATCTACAGGGACGTGAAACCCGAGAACTTCCTGGTGGGTCGCCCGGGCAGCAAGCGGCAACACACCATCCACATCATCGACTTTGGCCTGGCCAAGGAGTACATCGACCCCGAGACCAAGAAACACATCCCCTACCGCGAGCACAAGAGCCTGACTGGCACTGCTAGATATATGAGCATTAACACCCACCTGGGCAAAGGTGGGTAGAAAGAATAGTCCCATCTATGGTTAAAGTCAAGCCAGTTTGTTATACAGTACTTACTTCTATTAGTGCGGCCTGATTTTTATTTTTCAAAATGGAGGGGGGGGGGGGGATTACCGAGTTGGGGCGATTAGAGTTTGGGGCGGGATACTATTTGTGAGCTATAGCTTTTGTCGCATTTCATTGACAACAAATATGTATATTAACTTAGGCTTTAATTAGGTCATTAGATGTCTTGTCTACCATGTACACAGTAACATGCATAAATGTACTGTATGAGAGTGCAAGCAACATTTTTCAAGCAGTGTCTGTGCGGTTCTAGGAAGTGTTTTGAAAGGTTGTGTCACATTCAAAGGTTGTGTTAGGGCTATACACAGCTGCTTTTTCCCTCATTCCCTCATGCAATATTCTTTAAGTGTCTCATACAAAGAAAAGGGAAAAAAAAATCTGACCGTTTTTAAAGGAGTCATAGAACACATTGTTCTTTGACCCTCAATAATAGTTTACGCAAATTTGTGCGTCTGAAAGTGACGCACTGCTAGAGCGTCATGTACGTTCGTATACGGCTCATTTAAAAGGGTTATAACGAAACGATTCGTAATTCCCGCCTCCCCAGGCAAATTCATGAAGCAACAGGAATTTGGACCAGAGATGATTCCAAACTATCTTTGATTGGACTATGTAAATGAAGGAGGTGTATCTTAGGGCTGCCGATGTCATGAGCCACCTCGTTTCAGATTGGCCTGTTTCAGCCCGGCCTTTTCTAGCTTGAAATTCTCAAACCAGAGTGGTATACTCAAACAAACATCAGTGTGCAAAAAGCGAGCCGATCAAAGAAAGATGCCTACAATTTGAGACAAAAATGAAATCGCTTTAAAACCCTGCTTCATCTCTTCATCTCTTTGAAAACCTCTTCATCTCTCATCACTTTTTAACGTTGATGTTTTGAAGCATTTGCTTTTAAAAGTGGAATGACTTGAAGTGGAAGGGCCATTGTTTTTGCAAATCGAGCAGGTCATTTCACCGTCTTTCACCGTCATTAAATTTGAACCAAGGATATATTTTTAGCCAGGCCACCAGAAACTTGTCTTGTGGCTTCTCCTGTGCTACCTCGACGTTAACATAACTTCTCCTATCCACACTCGCACTGCTGTTACCATCAGATTGACTATTATTTTTCACGGGTGAAACATCATCTAGCTTCTAGTACATTTATGTGTGTGTGTGTGTGTGTGTGTGTGTGTGTATATATATATATATATATATATATGTATGTATATGTGTGTGTGCATGTTTTAAATAAAGTAAACAAGAGATCAATCGACGAACAGGCCATCTTTGTCTAGGTTACATCAATGTAATAATGGATCACTGTGAATGTGATCAATTGTTTAGTGTCCATTTTTACATTGAGGTTGATCGAGGCAGTGCAGTGTGGGAGTGTGGGAACCTCATGCGTTAGAATTGTTGAATATGTGGGAATTTTGAAAAATATGCACAATACCAATGCCTAAATTCAGGTCCTGATTACATGTTCAGTGTTAGGACATGCTTAAAATTCTATTTGTTTGCTCATTCAAATAGGACCATAACTATTTTTGGTCCAGTATATATTTTACCAGTGCTATAAATTTGGGTGTAGAGAAGGTGACGCCTGAACACAAAAAAAATGTGTTTTAATACAATGAAAACAGAATGGTGCAATTATATTTTAGCATCTTGCCTTTGTTCAGATGAACAGAACAGTGAAGATAGACAGGAAATGAGTGAGTGAGGGAGAGAGCAGGGGTGGAATTGGCAGAATCCCTCAGGATCAGGCCAGATTCAGCAGTCGCAACGTTTTGGTTCCCATTCATTTGTCATGGGTGACATTTTGCAACGTTTAATCATCCAGGTGGTCACCTGGTTCAGTGGTACGCGTGATGTAACCAGTCATATCGCAGCACCTTCTATAAATTCTTTTCAATCAATTCATTATTAGAAAACAACTTCTTTAGTACGGCAACGTGGAGTGCTGCACGGTGGTGCAGCTCATCAAAATGCCAGTTTAAATCAATCAGGATCCTTATCCAGTCAATCTCTGTCTCTCGGTCTGTCTCTCTGTCTCTCCTCTCCTGTGAGAGGCCAGAGTGGGGATGGGAGAGCTGATGTTAAGTGCCCTGTGGGCCTCTCCTAAATCAGGCTGTTTGGAAAGCAAGAGTGATTGACAAAGCCCTTCTGTCTAACCACCCCCCCCCCTTCTTCTCTCTCCTCCGTGTTACAGAGCAAAGCAGAAGGGATGACTTGGAGGCACTTGGCCACATGTTCATGTACTTTCTGCGTGGGAGCTTGCCCTGGCAGGGGTTAAAGGTGAGCTTGTCTAGTCCAATCAGAGGTGTAGATCTCTGAAACAGAGAAAGTGTTTGTGTATGTGTGTGTGTCTGTGTTTCTGTTTGAGTATGTGTGTGTTTCTGTGAGCGTGCATGTCTATGTATGTGGGAGGGACGTCTGGCTGCACTGAGTGTATAGATAAGGAGTGTTTTTTCCTGCCTATGCACCGAGCTGCTGTGAGCAGCATTTATCTCCAATCCGTGTGTGTGTGTGTAGGCTTTGTTTAGGTGTTGTTCTTTGACTGGTAGTAGTGTTTGTCCTTTTTACCTTTTTAATTTAGCTTGAAATAATATTAAGAAATTTTGAGATGAACTCAATATTTTCATATATCTAGTAGGGCTGGGCAAAAAATCGCTTTATTCGATTTATCGAATTTGTTACGAAAAACGATTTTGCATAATTCAAGTTTTTCTTTCCTTCATTAACATCTGGGTATTTTTCGTGTTCCGTTCAACTGTCCCTTGCGAGTTAATGTAGCCGGCTCCTCCCCCGCGCAACACAACCACAAACATGGGCAGGAGAAGTAAACTTTCAAAACTACACTTGAGACTAGGGATGTTGATATGACCATTTGGCCGGTGGTTGAGCGTATCAATGTTAAGTGATCAAATTTGTCTGTAGTCGGTTTGTTTCCATTCACACAGATTATCAGATGAGATGACTTTTTGAAAGTTGCACAGCATTACTAGACCACTGTTAGGAATGTGAATTGGAAATTACTATCATGATCTTCAGTGTTAGCAGATGAGGTAATGATGATCAACTGCTTTATTATTATTAGCACTACCGTCTCCTCAAACTCAACTTGCAGGGTCTCATCAGAGCGGCCATTTTCTTATGAGCCACGGCAATGTTTCAAATTAGCTTCAAACAGGTTGCTACACCTGACAGCCTACGTTACCGATGTGTACAGTTAAAGGTCTCATTCCATCGTATTTTCGTATGAGAGTTGGTTTCGACAAAAATATTCTGTGGTTGTCTTGTTTCAAGCTATTTTAGTTAGTGAAAACAATAACAGGGATAGCTCGAGAGGATTCCTATGAATATTAATGATATGCAAATGTATCGCCTCTGATTGGCTAACAACACTGTGACGCTCCCTCAAGTGGGTCTGTCTGCAGGCAGCCTAACGTTTTCTTGAGGGCGGGCTAACTGCATAGCTAATGTTCAAAGTGACGTAGGCTTGCATGGCTTTTCCGATTCGCTCGTTTTTCCCGGCAGTTTTTTATCACAGGCGAAGGAGACAGGGGTAGGAGAGCATTTTGAAGTTGAGCATAGAATTACAACTTGGGCTGACCTATGGTAATGTAAAAAAATCAAGTCTTAAACGGTTTATTTTGGAAGGAGACCTTTAAAGTATAAGCCGCATCTGCCGTAGGCTAACAGTTAGTGGGCTTCATCAACATGCTAAAAAAATAAACCGGTCTTTTAATTGTATTATGACGGCTTGGCTTAACGCTGCCGTAACGCAGCTGACAGGTTAACTGGTTTCAACGGACTAATGAGACACGGTGGTCGGTCAGGGGTACTTATAGTTTTTGCCATCCCAAGAGGAGACTTTTACAAACTGCGTGCTGTATGATAAGAAGGGAGTGGGGTGGAAAGGCCATCATGTTACACACTGCAACAGACATGCTGCCCATTCTGTTGAAATGCAAGGTTTAAAACTTATAAGTGAGGGTTAAAACGTCAAATCTGATTGTTGAATGACACAGAGCCTCATTTACCTTGTATTGTCAGTGTGTGTATATACACTACTCAAAAAAAATAAATGGAACACTAAAATAAAACATCTTAAATCTGAATGAATGAAATATTCTTATTCAATACTTTGTTCTTTACATAGTTGAATGTGCTGATAACAAAATCAATTGATTGTCAATCAGTGTTGCTTCTCAAGTGTACAGTTTGATTTTAAGAGAAATGTGATTGACTTGGGAGTTACATTGTGTTTAAGTGTTCCCTTTATTTTTTTGAGCTGCATGTTTTAGTTCAAGGACACAGCAGTATAATTGCACTGACGTGTTTGATGTCTGCAATCATTTTTAAGAGCTTTGAAAAAAAAAAAATCAAGTCGATACTCAAATAATTTTTTTTTTTGGTAAAATTGCCCAGCCCTGACAACTAGTATGTATACAACATTATTTTCTGTATTTTGGATTGTAGTTGTGAGTGTATGAGCATATCGATTGTAGTGGCTTTAGCATGCTTAGTGTTGCTTGGCTAAAGACATATGTAATAATATTCTGGTTAATATTTGTAAGAATGCTGTGATCTTGAGTCAAGGACTTATTGGCTTCATTCCTGGCTTTCTCTGAAAGGAACTTTAGATTAACGTTGCATGAACATAGAGTTACAGAAATTCTATTTGGCAGGGGGGAGGAGCCCCCAGGTTTTTTGTTTTTTGAATACTGTATGAAATGAATGATGAAGTGATGAATTCTCTCCTGTCGAGCCAGCTTCTGTTTATGTGACAACATTTGTACCCAGAATACAGTGTATATTTTTGTACACTGATTTACTGATTATGTGCGTATGTGTACATATGTACCCTAAATATATTGGTGTGTGTGTAACAGCCAGTTTTTTTTTTGTATGGATGTAGGATGGATTGTGTGTGTTTGTCTGTCTGATGACACTCACCTCTAGCTTTCCTCCCCACACCCACACCCACCCCCCTTTAGGCCGATACATTGAAGGAGCGTTACCAGAAAATTGGTGACACCAAGAGGGCCACGCCCATTGAGGTGCTGTGTGAGAGCTTCCCAGGTGCGTGACCTAATTTCTTCCCCTTTCTCTGCTCCAGTTCACCCTTCATTGACCTGTGTTCTTTCTCGCTCATGTCTGGAACAATTACACATTCTTTCACTTTGATTTAGCCATCTTAAGGGTGGGCTTATGTGTTAAACATAAATGCACTGGGCCAGACTCATGTTGTGTCAGACTAATTAATTGACAGTTGGCTGGGTGTAGATTTTCATGTCTTGTCGTGTTGACTGTTTAGCAGCACTGGTGTTTAAATGAAGCACCCGGTTTAGGACGGTCTCTTATGTTTTTCCTCAGCACTGTGGGTGTTAACTGCCGAACATAGATGTGCGATGTGAGCTTTCTGTTATATAACCTACTTCCTGCAGTTACTAATCAGAGGAGATTTTTACACTTTCTATTAGCTGTTAATTTAATGTTTTTTTATTTGTTTGTTTGTTTGTGTTTAATTAAAAAAAGAAAAAGCCACAACAAAGGTCAGAACTACTTTGCAAAAAAAAATCCTAGTAATCATGTTGCGATGGGAAATGATGTGAGAGTGAAGCGTAAATGTGTTTCTGTTGATGGCATTAGTGGGCAGGAGTGATGAGCATTACTAGGCGGCCCACACATTAATTCTTAGCTGTGAGCAACACTGATTGCATTCCCACTGGGCCTGTGTGGACCTGTGTGGGTGTTTCCATCTGCATGTGTTGGTACATTTATGTATCTTTTTGTGTGTGTGTGTGTGTGTTGTATTTTCACTGCTCATCTTTGTCCCACAGAGGAGATGGCTACGTACTTGCGTTATGTGCGGAGGCTGGACTTCTTTGAGAAGCCGGACTATGACTACCTCCGCAAGCTTTTTACTGACCTGTTTGACAGAAACGGCTACGTCTTTGACTACCAATACGACTGGGTGGGCAAAACCCTGGTAAGTGATACACATACACTCATATACACTCAACGCATTCATAAATATGACCTTTAAACCTTTTTCAACCACTGCCCCGTGTCTCTTTAGCCAACTCCCATTGGTCCAGTTCCTAGTGATGCTCCCATCCAGCCCAGCAGCAGGGACAAAGCACAGCAGCAGACCAAAAACCAGGTGAGGGTGAGTTGAGTTTTAATCATGATTTTTACTTCATTTCACTTTCATCAGCATGATTGTGTGTGTGTATGTGTGTGTGTGAGAGAGAGAGAACATTTAAGAAAGTTTTTTGCTGGCTGAGAGAATTGTGTGTTCATTTTTTACATGGCTGACACAAGTCAGTTTGTGGGTGTAAGTGGGTGTGCGTGAGGGATAGAGTTGTTTGTGTATCCATTTGCCTGCAGAATCTCCTCATCTGGGTTAGTCTCACTTCCTGTTTCTCTTAACTCGTGTGCTCCCTTTACTTCTCTTCACCTCTGTCAGAGCTGGCATTTAAAACAAACAAGCAAGCAAGCAAGCGCTATTCATGTCCGTTTACTTCCGTTTCTTCTCTTGTCCTCTCCTCCTTTTCATCACTGTCTGCCACACTGTGCCAGTCTCCTGAGCCAGTGGGCGAGGCGCAACCCCCACCCGCCACGCCCCGTGAGGTTCTTGGTTCCCGCCTGACGGCCGACCGCCTGGGGGGCTCCGCACAGGTACGCGCACACGTGGGCAGCCTCTCCCTTTCTTTTCTTTGTGTTTGTCTTTTTTTTTTTTTTTTCCTTTCTCTCTTTCTTTCTCCCCGATTCAGCTTCTTCTGTTCCAGCTGGGCTCTGCAGTTCTGTGCATACGTGGGTGGTTTCTCCGTCTTGCACCCCCCTCTGTTATTCTGGCTCAATCTGCTCGGCTCCTCGTGTGTCTGGAGACACTTTTACCGCGCAATCTTTCTCTGTTTCTCTTTCTCTGTTTCTCTTTCTCTTTTATGCCCTTTCACCAATTTACAAGCGAAAGTGGCTGCCGTGCCATTCTGAATATTTTTTTTTTTTTCCTCCTTTCCTTCCCATGGTCCCTTGCAGGTGATGAACTCCACCAACGGGGAGCTGAATACAGATGATCCCACGGCAGGCCACTCCAATGCCCCAATCACAGTCACAGCTGAGAGAGAGGTGCCCGACGACACCAAGTAAGCAACGCACTCCCGTCCACCCCACATCTACTCACACCTCAGAAGTTACCTGGCAAGGCCTGCCTAGGAACTTATTTCTATAACTTGGAAATGGATAATGTATTAGTGCCTCCTTCAGGATGGCGAGCTATTTAGCAACTGGAAGGGGGATCGTTTCAAACTGCAGTGTGAAAGGGTAATTGCAAAGATTTTAAGATGTGAATGTGTACATTCATGTTTATACAGCCAGCATTATCATTAACACAGTTGTCTTGTGGTGCTTTAGACACTAAGTGAAGCATCAAATCCTTGCAAAATTGCATCGTGTTGTGCATTTCTGCAGTAACGCAATATTTTTCTGTCTAAAATATTGCGCTGTGCAGTACAATTAAGTTTTAATTGGGGGGGGGCGGCGAAGGATCATAGGAAGGCACAGAAATCATGTGTATGTGGATCAGTTACAGCAAACAGTTATTTTAAGGATGGCCTCATGAAAAAAGAATATAGAAGAACATTGGAAGGGAACAAAGAATAACCTGTTTTTGGGACTATTAACTGGTTAGAATAAGTAATAATGCTTGCCTTCAAAATGTATGCTGTCAGTTTTTAACTACAGCGCCACCAACACATGGCAGTGTGCTGTAATTAAACTCCATGTCCCACAATTCACAGCTCTAGATGTTTTGTCTGTAGACCATTGTCAAAATGTATTTGGAATCACAAAGGTTTTTGAAAAAGGAAACTGGAAACTGACATGGCATGAAAATCCTGTAAGGTACTGTACTGTCAGGTACTTGCAAAGCCTGTGCAGAGACTAGTAGCATATGTTGTCTCCAGGTTAGCAAAAATCATCAACCATTCTTGACAGATGAATTATCACAATTATCAAGTGGAATAAGCTGAGAAAACCGATTAGGCAAAAACATCTATTTCTCTGGCTTCTCTGTCACCAACTGATTTGTACAGCAGTGGCTAATCCAAAAGGAAAAAAAACCTGTTTGTTCCTACTGGCTTTTTTTTTTTTTAGATGGAAATGTAGACACTCTATAATCCTATGTATAAAAGGGGGTCTATAAAATTCCAATGAATGCATGCTTATTCTAATGGACAATGAAACACGGGTGTATAGTGAAAAATGAGAAAAAATGGTCTTGACGAAGATAGTCAGCTTAGAAATTGGCTACTGTACATTGCATCATATATGCTAACAAACTGATTAGCGACATACGGTTTGATTGATAAAGCAAAAGAAAGACAGACAAACATATTAAGCTTGGGAATAATACATAATTTTAAATTTCCAACACCAACCATGCGAAATGTAGGCTACAACAGCTAAGAATCTTAAGGTAACTTCAGCTTAAGATCTTGTCACTCCTTTTCTGCATGCTCAGCCAGTAAACGGGAAACCTGTCTGATGTGGGCTCAGTCTGGTCATGGGTCTACCGTGGACTTAGTCACAGAACTCTCAGTGGTGAGGAGCCAATGTTGATTATAGTTGTGGTGTATGCAGGCAGAGGAAGCAAGTAACTCAGGCCAGTCTAGGTGATTCACAGAACATGTCGTATGTACATGTATGGAGTTGGAATCGAAATGGTTTATCATGGTTATTGGTTTGAAAAGGTTGGTGTTGAAATTAGAGGTCATGCTAGGATGCTAATTAATGAGATTAGTCAGGCTAGACCAGTGATTTCACAGTTTGACGGACGTCCAGAGTAAAGCACATCACCAGTTTCTGCACTGATTTCCCACTGAGAAGTTCAGATGAGATCACATAATTACAGAGAATGGCGTCCCCAGAGGCCCTCTCAAAAGAACTTTTTTTTGTTTGTTTTTTTAACCCTCTAATTGTTTTTTTTGTTTTTTTTTTAAATCAGGTGCTGTTGTTTCTTCAAACGTCAGAAGAGGAAAGCACTCCAGCGACACAAGTGAGGAAGAGGAGCCCCAGGCTTCATCCTAGCGGAGGAAGAGGAGGTTATTTCTTCTCCTTTTGGTGCAATAGGAGCACCCTCTTGAAAGACTACTACAGACGACAATGTATTTTACACTAACAGTGGACATATACCAAGGACAAATCTCGCATATTAAGAGAAGAGCCTGAACGAGTGACAGAGACTCTCTCTCTTGGAACACACGCTTACATTTGTGGTATGGGGAAGAGTATGCCTTGACATGGCATGGCAGTTCTATCCCTGGTCCTTTAGTTGTGTATTTTTTTTCCTATTTTAAAATTAAGTCTGCTATTCCAGATTCTCTCTATTCTGACACTCTTTCTCTCTTCTCATACTCTCTTTCACACAAATACATACACACACTGTATTTCTCTCTTTCTTTCTTTCTCTCTCTCTCTGGGTCCAAAATGTCTACGCATCCAAACTTTTTTGGAGTGAACTTTGATAGACATGGAATATCCCAAGTGTGTTTCTGCAAGTGACCAGCTGGGGTCACTGTTTGACTCAGAGGTGCATGCTGCTTACATGCGGATGAATGCCTCTGATGACTTGTGCGGACTAGGAAAGGAACGTTTAAAGAAGCCAGGATGGGATTACAATGCAGACATTTTCACCTCACTTTAAAATGGACACATGCTAAACTCTTAAAGGGATGTAGAACATTTCACAGCGTTTTTTTTTTGTTTGTTTGTTTTTTTGGTGGGGGTGGGGGGGTTGAGAAGAGAAAAGCATTCATTGCTTGTCTCAATTCTTTTCTTGCTGTGTAAAGGTGGTTACCTGTGAGTCAGAGTTTGTGCCTTTCTAAGTAAAACCTCCAACACATGTGTCTAGAGTCATGTCTTAGTCATTTGATCCTACTCCCATCCCCACCCCCATCTTTACCAAACATTCACTCTCCCCTTACATCTCATATGGGTTTTTCCCCTTTCGGTTCTTGCTTTGTTTTGTTTTTCCAAACTGTACCTGACACTTTCTATGATGTCTCATTTTCTTTCCTGTATTTCTTGTTTCAAAACTTGTTTGTGATTGCTACAGTTTTTAAACAGTGTAAATCCGTTACCAAATGGCAGGATGGGAAAGTATAAATCTTGTCACATGACTCTTTACCCTTCTTTACCCTTTACAGTAATGTGACTGCACACTTTCATCTTCAATGCCCTCATATGCGTTCCTCTGTATACCTGGAAAAGACGTTGAAAATGGGCAGTGTCACAAGTAGAGGAAAGATCAATGGCAAAAGTTACAGGATAACAGGAAGTTGGAGTAGAAATACTGGTGTGAACTCGTGACACTAAACAGCAAGTCATGACGGCCTGGAGAAGTGTGGCCAGGAAATTGAGAAGATATATAAATGTTTATACTATACAGAGCAAACAATGTTTATTTCTGATGTTTTCTCAAATAGCGTTTGTTTTAAGTTGTATTTATTTGTACATAACAAATAAATGTGTTATTCCTTCAATTTCTTTGCAGTTAACAGACCTTTATACCTCCTGTGCCTGTGCTCAGGGGGTTATAGTCATTACACTTTTAAAGACATCCTCAGGTGATTCTCTCAAACATTAACATCCTCCATTGTAAACAGTTCAAGATTGTACAAAAATAATGTTATAATGGTAAAATAAAGCCACATACTCTTAACCTGCTCTGTTTGAATGAAGAGTGAGAGTATGTGAGTGCATTTAGAAAAGCACCTAGAGAAATTTAAACATCTCTGCATGCCTCTTAGGAGGAAGTATGTGTGTGTGGAAAACATTTGCAAATGCATCCAAGAAACACTAACTAAATTACTAGATTTTGAGCAAAAACAAGTAAACAGAGACATCCCACTTAGAAATGCATGCCATGCAAATTCTGTAACTCTTTCAGATACGATAATGGAGGGCAAACATAGAGCAATACTAACAGCTGTCATGCAGTTCAGAGGCTGAGTCAGTAGGGCTTGAAGTTCCTGATCTCTGAAGAGATCTTGCAAGTTAAAAATTCTCTTAGCCATGATTCCATAACTGTCTAATAGGGTTGAAGCAGAGCTGTTTTTCCTGGAAAAGATCGACAGGAATATAAAGCTGGTGGGAGTTGGGTTAGTTCTTTCACAAAGAAAGATGAGGGCCCCAGGAATGTGGCTGTAAGGTATATCTGATGCCATGGAGTGTAGATGACTAGAGAGGTTTTAGTAATTTTCACATCAAACTAAAATTGATTAAGAAGATATGATCTCAGCCAGGGTGTAGTAGTTGGGGTAAAAGGGTACAGAAGGCCCCAAGTGGGAGAAAAGCCCTTAATGTTTTTTTTATTCATATAATTTAAAGATGGGCACAGGTTGTGCAGGGCCCAGAATTTGGCGCTACACCCCTGATCTCAGCTGATGAGTCTAAGAGTAATATGAGGTTAAAAATGTTACTCTGAGACTTAGAGCAGAAGGACTTTGCTTAAGCTGGGCATACACTGTGCGATTTTTGGCCCATTTTGCCACGATTTTTCAGTCGTGCGACTATTTTTGGGATCGGCCCGAGTTTTGCCTTCATCGTGTGTCGTGTGTCGTGTAGTGTACATGGGGTAACGACAAGCGATTAACACCTCACGACTGCTCCCGATCAGAAATCGTATGGTCGCAAGAAAATCAAACCTGTTTGAAATTCTGGTCGCCCGTCGTGAGCGTATCGCACTGTTGAAGCAGAGCCACGAGTCGATTTAACGCAATCCATCCCACAGTGCACAAAAGTTAAATGGAAAAAGTCGGATCTGCATGGCAACTCCACGGCGATAGAGGCACAACTGGTCGAACCGTGGCATGAAGTCATAACCTCCATATGCCTAGGAAAACAATTCATATGTTCTGAATCCAATACTCTTGTCACTGTATTCATGTGTCGCCCAAACACATGCCTTTTCCCTTTTTTTAATGAGCTGCGCACAGAATGGCACAAATTGCCAAGACAGCGCGTTTGTTCTTAGTGAACATAGTCAATCTCCGTGTTCTTCTTCTGTTCAGAAAAGCCCCGAGAGTCATGTATAGGACGTACAGTGTGAGCAGTCAGATCGCATAAGAGCATCGGGTCGTATAGTGTGTAAACATAAATCGTGAGCTGCGAACTTTTGCACCCTGCGATTCTGTCGTGTAGTTTGAGCTAGAGCCAAGAGCAACGATTGAAAATATCGCACAGTGTATGCCCAGCTTTAGGGGGAGAGGGATTCCCTCCATCTAATCCAATCATCCCGCAAAGTATCGTAGCCTACTTAACCCTTAGGCGCACAAGTGGGGGCAAAAATCACCCCAGCAGTTGTTATTTTTTCAATCTTTTTGTCATTTTAAATTTGTATTGCTTAATTTTCCATGTATTCCTCAAATAGGTTGTCTTAGACATGAGTACATTTGGATATGTATATATTTTATATATTTTTAGTTATTGCCCTTTTTGTATCAGTACCCCACTTTTCATCTATGGAATTTTAAGGATTAAAACTATGAATCTTTGATTTTTTTCAACTGTGATGATATTTATCTTCCTGTAATAAAATCAAACCCATTAGGTAGCTGTGGCTGCCCCAAAACAGATTGTGATGAATGAGCATAGGAAAGCCCACATTTGACAATGGGCTGTTGGATATTGTAAGGGGACAACACAAGAGCACCAGCCTCTCAACCTCCTGCTGATATGAGGACTCAAATTCAGTCTGGATGAGACCAATTGCAGTGTTGTCACCTGCAAATTTACAGCTGGGTATTTGCACATAAGTACATGCATGTCTGTGCATACACATGCAGATACTGTACACTACTGAGGAAATTGCTTCTCTCATCATATGTTATATCTTATACAGAGGAGCACACACACCCACATGTACACATGTTCACATACAAACATGTGGTCACACACACAAACTCCGCACTAACGACTCACATACACAAAGATACTGTAACGTTCCGTGTTAATGATGAGACAGTTTACCGTAGCCACATACTTTTAATAATGACTGTTATCGGCCACAGCCACAAGAACTCATGTACATACAGTAGGAGCCCAACTCACACACCTCACCTCCTAATCTACCCCCCAAAACACACATCACTTCCCCAGGAGGGAGTGGCACCCCAACCCTTGACCCAGGTAACAGAGCCAGAATCTAATCAGTATCAGAATATCTAACACATTAACTGTGCCCACATGCTTTTTAAGAACTTAGACACGCTACAATACACACATAGTGAAGAATGAACATGTAAAACATTAAATTATTATTTTCTTGACCACTTGATCTTTAACCAAAATTTAAGATATATATATTTTTCAAAATGGATTAATTTTAGTTGGGGTCATTTTTGACCCCGCTCATAGGAGAGTGTATAATCTTAAATCATACATCTTAAAATTAATGACAAAATAAATAAAAATGCAAATTGCCTCATGTCACAAACAGTTTAAAACTCTTCGTTTTAAAGATTTTGAAGAATAACTACAGTTCATTGCAAAAACGCATTGATTTTAATTGGGGTCATATTTGACCCCCACTTGTGTAAGAACGTAGGTTGTGCATCCAAGGGTTAAAATGAACTTTTGAGTGATGACACTGCGATAATCGAAACTGTGTGAAACAGTAGGGCGCTAAGACAGTGAAAAAAACTGCTGAGCAATGGGCGTGACTTTCGAAGACATCACAAAGCGTCATAAAGTGGCGGCCATTACAGCTTGACACACATTACAACACACAACAACAAACGGTGCAAAACTGAGAATTAAATTACCTGTCATCCGTATCACATCGAAAATATAATTCTTATTATTTACCCACTTATTACGGCAGTGCCAGGAAATACGGGGTGGAGAATAATGTTTTTTTTGTCTAATTCAGCATCGCTATGAAACCAGTCAGCTGACCGTGAAAGCTTTCCTGTGGATTGGATCATTGGACATACTTTTGTAATGCAGCTGGAATGATGGTGGTGGTATGAAGAAAACATGCCGTCCTACGATTCTGTAGTTTATTAGTTTATAGTTTGGATGCTAAAAGGGAAAACTCTACATCATGTCTGACAGTCCACCACCGCCTTCTCTACACATCTGTCGGCGTCTCAGTTATGCGGTCGGACATTTTTTAAACGACCTGTGTGCTTCTATGTGGTTCACCTACTTATTGGTGTACTACCACTCAGTACTAGGTTTTAAGAATACATATGCTGGAGTGCTTCTCCTAGCCGGTCAGATCGCGGATGGAGTGTGCACACCGATCATTGGTTACGAGTCGGATCGTACAACGGGATGTGGGGGCTATGGGAAAAGGAAAACTTGGCACTTAGTCGGTTAGTAACATTAACGTTAGCCATTTCATTAGAAGTGAAAGTGAAAGGAGCATATTTTTCTTAACTACAGACACAATACCGGTTAATGTGGTGTGTTCCGTTTGTCCTCCTCTAGGCACAGTGAGCGTGTTGGTGTCTTTTGCTTTCATCTTTAACCAGTGCATTGGCTGCAATGGCAGCACACCACAGTGGGCTAGCTTGATCTACTTTCTCCCCTTCATCGTGATCTTTCAATTTGGTTGGGCGGCCACTCAGATTTCGCACCTGTCTCTCATTCCGGAGCTGGTGTCCTGCGAGTATGCTAAAGTTGAGCTCACCGCCTTCAGGTAAGTGTGCCCTTTTCGTGTGCGTCAGGTATGACTGGTCCAGAGTAGGCTATAACACGTGACTAACCTTGTCGACGTTTGGAGGTGAGCAAGTCTGCCAGCGAAGGTGAGACAGGTTGAATTTTAGCCTACCACACCGACAGTCAATAAAGGTCAGAAACCATTAAACTAAGTCCGCGTCTCAAAGTAGCCTACTCAAAGAGTCTTGTAGAGCCCTGCTGTGGTATGTTAATGACCGAGTTAGATGTGTCTAGATCTAAGTCATAATGAGCAGCGCTGCAGGAGTTTTGAAAGAGGAGGAGGTAGGATGTATATGACTAAAGCCACATGTGATGTTTGTATTGCTTTTGCAGATATGCGTTCACAGTGGTGGCCAACATCACTGTCTATGCTGCTGCTTGGATGTTCTTTCACCTACAGACTGGAGATGAAGAGAGCACAGATAACTTGGGTCCAGCTGACATTCCCATTTTCAGAGTGAGTAAGCACCCCACCTCACTCCACCAAGTGTGTGTGTGTGTGTGTCTCCATGCATGCAACATCTATTCTCAGATAGTTGGTACAATTAAAAAAAATTAAGAATGGCCAGTTGCCCCTTCAAACTTTTACAACACCTAAGCCATCACTCACTACTCCCACCCCAACTTAAGTCACTTTATTGTCAATTTCTCTACATATACTGGACATACAGAGGAATCGAAATTACGTTTCTAGCTATCCCACAGTGATGCGCGGTCAGGACAGCCAGAGGCTGCTGCGTCTCCACGCGCCGCCTACTTGCATCTCAGGATTGTGTGTGTGTGTGTGTGTGTGTGTGTGTGTAGAACCTGAGTCTGCTGGTGTTGGGCATTGGGGCCATCACCTCTCTGCTGTTCCATGTGGGCACGCGCGAGAAGAGTTATCCCACCGGTGACTATGAGCCGGGCGAGCGGCAGTCCCTTCTCAGCGTCCCCAAACCTGCAGCTGCCAGGCTCCAGTGGAAACACTGGCTTCTGGAGCCGTGCTTTTACCAGGTAACACAAGGACAAAACAACAGGAAACAAGTGACTAGGCAGAACAGGCACGCTCATAGGATAAAAAAAATGTTTAAGTTTAGAACATAAGGAAACACACAATTCAACAGGAATATATTAAAGAGCCCATAGAATGCAAAACCACATTTACCTTGTTATTGTTGAATTTAGGTAGTTTAAAGGGATAGTTCGGTTTTTAACACATTAAGCCCCTTTCACAGGTTGTCTAAAATGCAATAAAGTGGTTGACATCAAAATTTTGACGATTGCTTCTGTCTCGGCTATTTGGGAAATGTAGAATCGCCTCTGCCTGCCTTTAAAATGGCTAGCAATGGGCATGTGTTGTTTCTATCCTTAAAATACTGGTTTTAAAAAAGTGCTACTCGCCAAGTGGTTAGTGGTGCTCAATGATGTTCCAAAACATGTATCGTAGCGAAATAAAGCTTCCGTCATGTTTTATTTGGCACTTTGTTTATATGAAGGAGCAAATCGATCCCTATGGGACTTACAAAATGGCAAATAAAACATGACAGAAACTGTATTTTGCTACGATACTTGGGTTGGAACATCAGCAAATGCCACTAATCACTCCATGAGTGGCACTTTTTTCGGTCACTTTAAGTACAGTTTTATCCGAAATACTACACTACACTAATAGGTGATGTTTGTGGTCAGAAACCTGACTCCTTTGCAAACAGATAAAATATTTGCCTGGAACTCATATCATATAACTGTGTGTGTGTGTATGTGTGTGTGTGTGTGTGTGTGTGTGTGTGTGCGCGCGCACGTTTTTGCAACCGCTACCAGGTGGCCTTCCTCTACATGTCCACACGGCTCATAGTCAACCTCTCCCAGACTTACATTGCAATGTATCTCACCAACACACTGATGCTGTCCAAGGTGAGGCTTCCATTGTCCAAACGGGATGCATGTCGCTACTGTCAGTGTCATGATTACTGATTTAGGTGTACAGACTTAGGTGCAAATGTCAGTCCTCCTGAAAGGGCATCATAAAATTTTGAGGTGGTTTCACTTCTTGGCATTTCTCCTTTCTCCTATCTGTGGCTTTTGTGTTTGCAGAAGTACATCGCTACAATTCCTTTGGTCATGTATGTCAGTGGTTTCGCCTCTTCCCTAATCATGAAGCCTTTCAGCAAGCTGATTGGCAAAAGTGTAAGACTTTGTGTGTGTGTGTGTGTGTGTGTGTGTGTGTGTGTGTGTATGAGTGTGCATGTATGACATTGTTTGTGTTCTGATGTAATGGTGCATGTGTAGTAATTACTTAGCTTTTTCAGTAATGAATGTGCAGTATTTCTTATGCTTTTGGGCCTATTTGAAAATATTACACATGCCATCTTAAATTACAGTATGTAGTCACCATAACTAAAGTATTTTCAGGTATCACACCAAAAGTTTTAGACCAAGATTAATTTTAGAACCTCAAACGAAAATCTCAGTTGAAAAAAGTTTTGGTGTCGGACTAGGTTCAATTCAGGTATGGGAAACTGGGTAAGAGTATATGATGAGTGGGCCATTGGTGCGAGTGCTAGTTTGTAAGGCAGATTTGTTGTGTGCTGGCAGCTGACCTACTTCACAGGACTGCTGTTGATCATGGCGTTTGGCTACTGGGTGCTGCTGGACACGCACATGGGCCCGGCGGTGTACGGGGCGGCCATACTGCTCGGGGCAGGCTCTGCCACCATTCTCGTCATGTCCCTCTCGCTCACAGCTGACCTAATCGGGGACCAAACAGTAAGTGTTTCACAGTGTTGAGAATGGACTAGTGTTGCTGGCCTGTTTGTTTGCCTTTTTCTTTTCTTTAAATGTTAGAAACTCAGCAGAGTTTCTGAGTAACTACTTCCAGACTTTGAGGAATTCAACATTGCCTATCAGTGTGTGCAAGCAAGATTGCTTGATATTTGGCTTGCAAATTTGCTGAGTTGATATACTCTCTGGCTATGTTTGAGAGATCTGAACCCAATTGTGCAAGATATATTTCCCTGTTATTATTACTTCTGACTACAAAACTTTTAAATGTTCCATTCCTCAGCTACCCTATTCATCTGGTTTATAATGAAACCGCACCAGATGTGTTTACCCACAAACTTTCTATTATTATTTTGATTATTCAAAAGATAGAATAATTATACTGTATCTCAAGAAATGAGACTTGGAAATGTCAGACAATGGCTGCGTTTACATGATCACACTCGGATATTTATTCATGCATTCAAAAAATCTGGTAACCAAAAAGGCTTTCAGTCAATTATTGATAGAATTGTCTAGACCACTATAGGTTTATTTGATGTAAATGGGCAATTTAACAATCAAGTAACTACAACAAACTAATTAACTACCAGATTATTGATATATTTTTTTAATGTACATGTAAACATGCTCACTGAATTGGTCCGTTGATTGTTTTTATAGGATGACCAGACATCCCTGACATAGCCCCTTAAAAATATGTCTAAGAGGAATATCAAAAAATTGTCCTGAATTGTAATCTACTGCCTCAAACATAGGCCTATGAATTAATTAGAAATGCAATAGAAATGAATTCAATTCATATAACTAATCATGCGTTTCCCCGAAGCTTGTGTTCGCTTTGCATTGTGTAGGAGTGAGTAGGGGGTGTGGTGAAGTACGGTCTGATGGTAGAGCTACTGTCATTGGTCGAAAGCCTTCTCTGTAAACTTTTTATTTGTCAGTCTGCACTTCAGTAAGTGCCTTGTTTAGCATAGGCAAGGCCTATGTAGGCCTCCCCGGTATTTTTGCAGCTCTGCCAAAACATAAATGTACTGTATGTTCACAGAACAATTAAGAGAGAGACGGTCGTGATCCATGTAAAGCTTGTAAGCTACCATGGCATTATTGTTTTATATAGGGGCATAAAAACACAAAAAAACCCATGATGATTCATAGCCTGATTCATAGTCATTTTTTGAATTGGCTATCGCTAAAGTATTTCCTCTACTTGTAATAGCGCTTGTGTAGTCTTTGTATAGCTCCACAAAGAAGTTTTGTTCATAGCTGTTGAAAAAATAAACCCTACTTTTACTGTCCATCTTCGACATGATCGCGTTTTCGACTTTTGCCTGTTCTGGGCTTTTTATGTACAAGGTGCACGCGCGTAAGGCAAGGTTAGATAAGCCTGGTGAAGCGCGGCTGAAATGTGTTAATGGAATGGGTTGAGCCGCATGTTAAAGTTGAGGCTTGTTCAAACGAGGGTTAAACAGTTAAGCGCCGCTATCATTAGCGACTGTGATGGAATACCCCTCTGGTCACTTTATTGTTTTCACCACAATAAAAGTGGGAAATTACTTCCTGTTCTTCGCAGGCCAAGCAAATAGTACTTCTTGTCATCAACTTTAGGAAGTCAGTGATGCCATTGTTGTTGTTTTTAATCAGATCTTGATGTGGGATAATATATCAGTTACATTATTGCCATCCTCTGAATTGCCATGATTCATTTTAATCAGTTAGCACTGGTGTGTGAATAGTGAGCGGTGTGAGTGATGTTTATCGTGTGTTTGTGGTAAATCAACAGCAAAGTGGAGCATTTGTGTACGGAGCGATGAGCTTCACAGACAAGGTGGCCAATGGTCTAGTGGTTATGCTGATCCAAGGCCTCCATCCCTGCCAGTAAGTAAGAGCATGAATGTGAATGTGGGTTGATGCATTTACATTTGAAGTTTGATGTATGACATTTGAAGTTTCTGTCCAGCTGTGTGCTGCATTTTTATTCACAGAAAATGACTGCATATGTACCTACAGCTTCACATTGTTTTTCCATAGAAATGAACGTCTTTCATGTCATTTACATGCTATTGCCAAACATGCTCTTAACTTGCTTTTACCATCAAATAAATCTGATGATTGTGATTGGTTGTTTATTTAGCTGTGTGTGTGGTTTTCTCAGCACGCAGGTGTGTTGTCCAGCGTGTGTGTGGTACTACCACTATGTGATGGTGGGAGTGACAGGAGGCGTGGCTATCGCTGCTACCTTGGCCCTCTGCTCTCTCCTCATCTGGCCCATTGCCCTACGGCACCGTGAGTTTGCTTTAGTTATTTAACTGATTGTCAAAAGTGTAGCAGTTCCTAGTCTGTCTCTCAAATGGATCTGACATTGGTTGTGTGGGAGCGTGCGCATGTGTGTTTATTTGTGTACAGTAGAGTGTGTAGTAGGCCCTAATATCCAAGTGTGATGTTGTTGGGCATTCCAGCTAATGCCGAAAAGCCTGATGTCAACCTTGAGCAAAACGGTGAGCGTGTGGATTTAGTGACGCTTGATTACCATCCAATGAGAAATCACTTTCACTGATATCACATTGAGGTTCAATCAAAGAGCACTCTTAACTGATTCTACAATAATCAACACAACAATAAGCAAAAAATTATTTCAGGGATTTTCTATATTATGTGGAAAAAAGGATCTTTTTAAAGCAGTCACCAATAATGCAAGATTATTTGGGAATCATTATTAAAACGATTTCTGCAAAGGGATTTTGCCTCTAAACTCTATATATACTATAATAAATAGTATATATTACTTTTTGCATCTCTCTGAAACCCTGGTGAGTTTTATTGTGTTTTGGTTCGGAAATAATGCAAGTAATTTTAAACAAGAAACAAACATATTACACATAATACAAAGCTCACCTCAACTTTAAGTTGACATAGAATGTGATGAGTGAACTCTATGTATGTTGGATGTGTTCTATGCTCTCTCTGAACGGTGTGAGTCATATGTCTTTTTTGGCCTTGCAGGACTGCCAGTCATTAATGGCCTGATGGGCCTTGATGGCCAGGAATCGGATGACACCTCTGATCCTGTCTCAGTGAACTGACATTGAACAACTGGAACCAAAAAGGGAAGTCGGCATCTTTTGGGAACCATAAGCCAGTATTTGTTTTGACACACGTACAGTGCCTCATTTGACCATGTCCTATTTAATGAAATGTAGCCATGTTTTTATTCATATTTTTTAAATGATTTCATTTTTCAATAAAATGGACCAGTGGAAATCCAGCATTAGATTTTAAAAAGGGAAACCTGTATAATGGTCAGAAGATTCTAAATCTCAGTGTGTTTTCCTTTAACGCTGTGTGGAAACCATTCTCAGGCCGTTCTAGCTCTGACATTATTTGAGGAAGAAAAAATTAAGGGAATCAGACTCAAACTAGAGTAACTGACAATCTGCACTACACTAAAGACTGTAAATAAAACTATTCTTGATTGATATGCATCTTCCCATTATTGGAGTGATTATGTATGAAATGAATAGTGCCGTGTCTAGGTCACTAAAGACTCATATTCAAACGTTGTAATTTTCAAAACTTTCCCTTAAAATTCAACACTGATTGATGAAATTAAAAAAACATAATTGTTTTTGTGTAAAATGTAGGGAAGACATTGAATGTTCTATATAATTGCAAACAAGGAACTAGGAAAACGGAAGCAGAAATACTGTTTGGTATGCTGACACTAGCTTTTTATGGTACTGAAACTTGAATGTCAGCCCTTAGTTTCCTTTAGTGTAGAAACCGTAAAGCCTGTTGTTCAGTTGACTGCGTAGAGCATCACCACCATGCAGGTATAAAACCAAAAATAGTTTGGGTTGGGCAGAGATTTTAGGTATAACGTTTTTGGTCACACCTCAGTAATGGCTCTCGCACACAACAATGAAACTGACAAATCTGTTCAAGTACTTCCAAATGATTCTCTAAAAATGAATCCACACTTGTAAATATGTAATAGATCAGTTATAATGGACACATGGGTTTTGCATTCTGAATGTCAGCCTTGTAATGTCTTTAGAAAAAAGAAACTTTAAAAAGTAGGTTAAAGACAACAAAGATTTTATTTAGAAATTCACAGTTTCTAATGGCACTACATCTTTGTAGTTACAGTTGCTCCTGTTCCACAATACTGTGCAGCTTGCCCTCTTAGCAATCTGGTGTGTTTTCCATTCCCCCTGCTGGCACACTACACGCTTATGACCACCAGGGGGCTCCACACAGAGAGATACCTCAGGAAAGAAAAGCACTTGACATACAAGGTATAGTGTAGAAAAACAAAAACAAAAGGCAGAGTACTGTAAAAGTGCACACAGGACCCCACACACAACTAATGTGGGGCAAATGTCTATTCATTCAGGTTAGGGGGACAGGTGAAGTTCCATTTAATTGCTTTTTCACTTTCATACACAAAACATGAAAAAAAAAAAGACAAAACACATACATACAAACAGACAGTCTTTCATGCACACAAACAGCAAGTAGTTCAAACAAACTTTAGAAGAATCACAACTCAAATCACAAGTGAAAAAAATAAAAAAAGTTAAGTCCCCTCTGACTGTGTGGAATTGCTCTCATTCGATCACAGAGTCGTACATTCAAATCCCATCTTAATCTTTCCCTTTTATCTATATACAGGGGAATTATTAATCTAATATGTTTATACGAGAAGGTACCATCAGCTTAAAAGAAACAGGTGGAGCCAAGAGGTTTCCATAGATTATTTCATATGCAAATCTGGTATCGAGTCACACAACTGTGACCATTTCCACCCAGCACAGTCTATGTCCGCTGCAGGGGATCAGTGGTCAAAACGGTTGTAGCCACAGTAAGAAATTGAACAGCTTTGTTTTTCGGAAGTGGGGAGAACCCACTTGCATACATGCAGATGAAATGGGGTTGAAAAGCCGTTTGGAGTGCATGGAAGTAGAGGGCCAGTAGACAGCTGTGAACCGTTAGTGGGTTAGTCAAAGTTAGTGTAATCAGCAGCAAGTGAGAGGAGTGGAGAACCGCTGGATATCGAAAGAAAAAGGTTGCTAGACACGAGAGAGAGAGAGAGAGAGAGAGAGAGAGAGAAGCCCCAGGCCTGATGTGTAGAACTCATCAGAACACTATCCAGGAGAAAAACAGTGAGCCTAAGCTAGCGCTAAAACAGCCCTTCTCCTAATCACGCTCCCTGTTGGGCTTTGAGGGCCAGACCGCTTAAAATCAATGTATGAGGTCTGCCTGAAATAAACATAGTCATCACAAAGGAAATAAGACTCATGATTTCATAGAGACAAGCAGCAGTATTTTCATCTGTTTTCAGCCAAGACCACAGAATCCAACTCTTTCAGTATTACGGAGGTAAATGTATATAAATAGAAATAAATATGAAGAATAATGGGAGAACTTGACATTTTGAAGTAAACAATATGTACCATAATGGGTCTATGTTTGTGTGTGCATGTGTGTGTGTGTACTGACTGTGCATTTTGAGAGTACCAAAGAACCAAGTGGATGAAGTGAGTGTGTCACTGCAGGGGATGCAGCACTCTGCCTGGCCAAGACCTTTAGCGATCACTGAGCACAGGCATGACGAGACCCATTTCAATAAATAAATCCATAAATAAAAACGGCCCGCCCAGGGTCCCCTGCAGGCCATGTATGCAAGTGTGTGTGTGTGTGTCCTTGTCCTTGTCCTTGTGTGGGCTCCTGGGGGAAAAAAATAAAGTGTACATGAAATAACTGGTCCACTAAAAAAAAAAAAAAAAAAAGTATGTACTTCAAACTCTCCTCCATCTTTGGTAGATGTATGCACCTCTCATGAACAAAAACATAACAGGAAACGTGAGGAACACACACACACCCTCAACCAAAAAAAACCCTCAAAAAACAAAACCCCAGAATAAAAGGATTCTGAGGGTGCCACTTGGTCCTGTGAGGATATGAAGTCCCTTAACTTGCTCAAGTGTCCTAAAGAGTGTATGTGAGTTATGTTTGATGCATACATTATTTAAAGTGTTCATGTCAGCATTTGCCGGTCAAGAACAGGCCCAGCCTGGACTAAACGGTTATGGTACGCTAAACTGTTGGATATCTGTGAGCTTCAATGGCCCTACGTGAAACACTACTAGAAGTTTGACACAGACACACAGACATATGAGACAGACAGACACAGAGAGACGGAGACACAGGGAGACATAAACAAGCAGCCTGGATCGGTTCTTCATTCAGTTCCATTCATAAAGCATTGGGCAGATCTGGGGCTCACAGCTGGAGACAGAAGGGCAACTCTGGTCCCAATAAACAACAGCGGCAGCAGCAAGACTAGTGTTGTGAAGGAAAAAAAAAAACGTTTTAGCTTCATAAAAAAAGAAGCAGAAAGAGTGTATTTAAGATGTTAGTACCACTGGCCGTTAGACGGATGAGCATGAACATCAGGCTGTATCTGTGGACAGAAGGGTGCGCGATGGAGGGAGGAGAGAGGATCGGGGACCCTTTACTGTCCTACTGCACAGTTCTGCTGCCTACCCCTTTTGGCACCTGCATGCCTACACTTGTCTATTTGGACAGTGGGGGACAGTGGGGGGGATTTGCAAGAGGGGGCAAAAGCGGACCGAGAGGAGCAAACGTTGACAAGCCTCGGGGTTCTATTTTCACAAAAGGAGGGGGCAAAGATTCAAGGTCATATGCTGATCCCAAATCCCTGAAATGTTTCGTATTGTGACGTAATGTGACATTCCCAGGTATGCAGACCAGAACTACTAACGTTGGCTCCTATAGTACAGTGTTGTGTTGCTCTGTCTTGGTCAGTGCTCTGTGATCTTTGAATTTGCTCGGCCTGGGCTTCGGAATGCTATCTGCTGATGTCAGTGTTTCAAGTCACCTACACTGTTGGAGCTGTGTGCTTGTCCCACAAGTGAGAAAAATAAAAAGAAAGACAGGAGAGAGAGAGAGGGACAGACTGAAAGAGACATTAAATCACGACAAAAGTAAGTAACCCAGTATTAAAATGTCACTTGAGTTTTCTTTGTGTCCTACCCCATACTCCAAGCAACCAAGTCAAAATAAAAGGAGTTCACGTTGTGGTTTGTTTACACCGGTGCTGCAAGTTCTGTAACGGACAAAAAAAAGGCACATCTCCGGGAGACAGGAGTAGTGGGGTTCAAGGGCTGTGCTGATGCCTCGGCGACCATTCTCATGGAGTCCGTTTTCTGTCTGAGAGCGTCACTGCAAGCCAGACTCAGCAGACATGGCTAGAAGAGAAAGTGAGAATGATAAAAGCGAGAGAGAACAACAGAGACTGAGAGGGAGAGAAAGAGAGAAACTGAGATATGGCTGAAAGAAAATCTCAGGTGATGGGTGAGAAAGAAAACAACCGAATCCTTCCCTCCCACCCTGTGGCTTCATGGGATACTTGAGGCATCTTAGTCATCAAGTGTTCGAGAAAGGACATGACGTCACCGCAGCTCATTTGAACATGTTATGAGCATGTGTTTGTAATGCGTGAGTGTGTGTGTGCGCGTGCTTGACTCAGACGTGTCCCGTAACTGTCTGCACCCTGAAGGAGCCCACGCCCATCCCTAGCTCCTGCTTGCCCTTGATCAGCTCCTCGAGCGTGGGCATGGCCCCGGTGGGCACAGGAATGGGCACGGGCAGTAGCTCATCGTGGCCCCCTCCGTAGCCACTCCAGCTGTGCCTCTGTTGCTGCTGCTGCTGCTGCAGCTGGTCAGCCTGCTTGGAGCGCCGCCTCTTAAAGGACCTCTTCTCGGCCTTGCTGCGTGTGGGCTGCGCGTGCACGTCTTGGTGTGCCGGCAGGTGCCCGTTGCAGAAGCCCGGGCAGGGAGCGGAGGTGGCGGTGTGCGATGCGCTCCCACCGCACGGCGGCTCGTCCGAGATGGTGGACGAGCCCTCGGAGCTCACCTCGGACCAGGCCGTGTCCCTGGACGAGCAGGTGGAGAGCTCGGCGTCGGGCGATGGCAGGAAGAGCAGGCTGTGGGCGTAGCTGCCGCCGCCGTTGCACTTCAGCCCGCCGTTAGAGGCCGACACGGGCGCCACCAAGGACTTCAGGCTCTCGGCCTTCTCGCTCGCCTTTGCCTTGCAGCGCTTTTTCTACAGAGGAGGTGAAGGAAAAGTAGAGAGAGAGAAAAACAACAGAAGAAAAAAAATATTCACTCCAGTGGCACTTCCACTAGCGATGGGAATGTTAAAATATCCTACTGCTCATGGACACTAACCACCACTGTGCTGAGCATCAGGGACATTTGTGAGATTTGTAAAGGATCTGCACTTAAAAACAAATCAAGCTAAAAGTCAGGATTTGATCCGACATGCAGCTCTGGGGTGTCACAACACAGGGGCAGGACAAGAGGATAATATGGATAAATGGTTGGAGGGGTTCAAGCAGAGACACCCTATGCATCTAGGAAACAAACTAAAGCTGGCTCACACGCGTGCGTTCTCAAACTAGTCCAGTGCCTTTTATTGGCTGCAAACAGCTCAGCAGAGAAGTGGTTAAGTACAACACACGACTCCCAGGACTGTGTTCCACAGTGCACTCCACCGCTCTCAGTGGTGTGCAGTATGCATGAGGCAGAATGTAGCATAATGTCGTAGACTGTAGTATGCGCTGTGCATACTACCACCGGGCCTCCCTGAATGCACTAGAAAGGGAAGGGCTCGAGAGAGAGAGAGAGAGAGAGAGAGAGGCGGGGGCGTGAGTGTGTGTGGACACAGGCCTGCAAGTCGCACACTAGCACTAAGCACTAAGCAGCAGAGTGAGGGCCTGTCAGACAGGCGGAGCAAACACTGTACCTTTTTCTCTGGAGAAAACCTTAGAGGTTCTACAATGTACAAGTCATCAGGACCTACTAAAGAAGGGGAGAGAAGGGGCCAGGTTAAGTGATGATAATGGATAAACTACACACACACACACACACACACACACAAGCACACACGCACACACCCCCATATACACATAAGCATGGAGTGCACTTGCAAGTAGAACTCATGTCCACTCTTTAATGAATGACGTATGTATATCAAATTTAAGAAACTAAAATAATTTCAAAGTTTTAAGGTGTAACAATGCAGTCCGTTGTGCCGTTGCTACTTGCAAATGTCTGACACGTGACAGCCGAAAGCATAATGTGCTAAAAATAGCCTCCATGTTCCCCTGCTGCCGCAGCGTGGGTGAACTAGCTGGATGACAGCCGTTGAAAAGGCCCAGGCACAAACTCAGAAGCAAAAACATGAGAGCACCAAAAAGAAAGAAAGAAAAAAAAGAAAGAAAAGTAGACAAGAAAGGGAGAAAAGGTTTCAAGTTGCAGAGGAGCTAAATATTTCCTGGTTGTGGTGGCTGCCACGTCAGTGACTGAAGTATACAGTTATGGGAGCAAAGGAAGAGTGGAGATGACACGCTTATGCCATTTTTGAAGGTCTGCCCAGAGAGAGAGAGAGAGAGAGAGAGAGAGAGAGAGAGAGAGAGAGAGAGAGAGAGAGATGGAGAGATAGATAGATAGATAGATAGATGGATGGATGCAGGAGCAATAGCAGTAGAGCCGGCCCCCCTTAATGGGCAGTAGCGCATCGACACCTGCAGATTTCTGAGCCAGATGGTGCAGAGGGCAGAAAGATTAGGAAACGGTAACACGAGTCACCCTCTCTAAGAGTGCAGCGTGTGGAAACCCATGATGTCACAGAGCCTGTGTTTGTCATTGGCTGTCCGCGCCCTTAGAACCCCACCCCCCAATCCCCGGAACAAATGAGAATGAAATTAGGATGGCCAGGAGAACAATGACATACAAGGAACAAGGTGAGGGTTTGGTCACTGGGAATTTATGTGTGTGTATAAGTGTGTGTGTGTGTTTGTGTGTGTGTGTGTGTGTGTATGATGTTCACTGTTTAATTAGAGATTCATTACCATCTGTGGCAGGCATCTGGAAGGACTTGGAGCGCACCAGAGGGCAGGATATTCTGCGCTTCAGACTCATGTCATCATAGGAGGAGAAACACCTGCAGGAGGTGAAACACAAACAGGGAGGCTCTGCGTGACCATCCGAGGAGCAGAGAAATCTTACCAACACAACACACCCTAACCCTAACCGGAGCCTCCTATTAATAAACCACATTCATAACAGCAAAAACTAAAACTAGAAAGGTTTGACCCACAGGTTCTGTAGAATTATCAGACTACCTACAACCAAAAGTATATGCATGAGCAAGAGTTTCTGGACTATATTTCTGAGTGTGTGTGTGTGTGTGTGTGTGTGTGTTCACCTCTTTGGGCTGGGGTAATGGTTGGTCATGGGCACAGCTATGCTGGTGCTGTTGTGTCTGGAGGAGCCTCGGCAGCACTGCATACAGAGCAACAGGCCAAGCAACAGACAGAGCACTAGGGACACGACCAGATAACTCTGCCTGTCCGACACCTGTGAAGACACACACACACACACACACACACACACACACACACACACGTTACCCATGGTAAAACACAATTCACCAACGTACGACAACAAACTACAAAAAGGCCTGGGAGATTGTCAGCAGAGAGAGAGGTTTGTACTTAGAATTCTCACCTCTCTCTGCAGCTGGATGACTGTAGCAGACAGATTGAGCATCAGCTTGGTCACGTTCTCCAGTTGGCTCTGCAGAACCTGAATGGACTCAGTCTGTTTCTGGTCCTGTGAATAGATAGATAGAGATGGATAGATAGATAGATAGATAGATAGATAGATAGATAGATAGAGAGAGAATATGAGACCTAGGATAAGCTTAGTACATTAGTACAAGGGCTTTACACTGCTCTGTCTTGGCACTGCAGTGCAGCTGAGGGTCAGAATAGAACGCTGGACTCCTGTGGACTGACCTGCTCCTCTGCGATGCGTGATGTGTTCTGCAGCTTAATGATGGTCTTGTTAAAAGCTCTCTGCATCTCCTCCATCTGTTTTCGGTACCTGACAACCAAAGAATGCATTAATACCTGTCACTGCTGAGGTTTAATTAGCAGCAAACCTTGGTGACATTGGTGTTCATGACGATGTGAGACAAAAAAAGGTGTAGGGAGAAATTTTAACCTATTAATCTTAATTGGTAAATCAACATGGTAAATCAGAAAATGTGTTATTGGAAAATGAGACTACATATATTCAGTGTGTTTCTGTGTCTTGAGTTTGAATAAACACATGTTTTTTAGAGATAACGATTTGCGACTGACATCTGTGGTATGCTTTTCAAGATGTTTGGGAATCATGCTGTGTGTGCACCAAGACGCTAGGCCTTGTGGTAGACATCAAGGCACCTTGGTGGAAAGGTGGGGGTCAACCTCAAAAAGGCAACACAGAGTTGGTCGCCAGGGGAGAAGGCCTTATGTAGACATTATCAATACAGTGGTGTAATTGGTCAAGAGATGATTGGGACACCATAGATGGGGATGCAAGTCTGTACAGTATGGGTATAAAAACCCATGTCCTTGCATTGTTCATTTGGACTACTGTTAGCGACTTGATGCGAGTCCCCGGTGCATGGTGAATGGCTCTCTGAGACTTCTCTCTGATCCCTGACTCTGCCTGAGGACTTTTTGACTAAATCCTAGATATTTACACCACAAAGGTTTAATAAGATATTACAGTCCATGAACTGTATTTGTAAGAAGACCTTGTCTTTTGTGACTGAGAATGTATGAATGGCGACTACTAGTTTGATGAGTTCAATTACAGGTGTGTGTGTGTGTGTGTGTGTGTGTGTGTGTGTGTGTGTGTGTGTGCTTGTACTGAATTCTCACCTTTGACTGAGCTCCTCCAGGTATCTGCTGCTGAGCGACATGTTCATCTCCAATGCCTTGATGCGGTTGTTGAGCCGCATGAACACCGACTCCTTCTGATTGGAGCCATGCACCAGGTTGCCGTTGCCGTAGGCACCGTTGCCGATGGGCATGTCGGCCGAGTTCTGCAGCTCGGCGTAGAAGTCCGTGGCGCCGCGGTGGTGGCCTCCGCTGGAGGACGGCATGGTCAGCAACAGCTCCTCCACCGCCTCCATCACCTTCTGGTCGGTGTGGGGCACCGGGGCCTCGGGGAGCTCCTGCTGCTGCTGGGGAGGTGAAGCTGGGCTCAGGGGCCTGTGGTGGGGGAGCTCCTCAGCCATGGGCCTGCCGGAGTCGGTGCTCTCCACCGGGGCAGAAGGGAGCCCAGTGGAAGGGGGAATGATGTCTGCAGGCTGGGTGTGCGTGGGCAGCGGCTGGAGAGTCTGCTGCTGCTGCTGGGCGCCGCCATCTAAGGGGAGGTCCAGCCTGGTGGAGTCTGTGTCGGGGCTCAGGGGCTCTGCGGTGGAGGTGAACAAGGGCGAGGCGGCTGTGGGGGTGGGGTGGAGGTGCAGGCTGCTGCTGCTGCTACTAGTCTGATGGCCGTCCGCCTGGGTCTCGGGGATTTGCTCCAAGTAGCCTGGCCGGTGCTGCTGCTGCTGGTCCTGGGGCTCGCCAGTGGGCCGCTGGGGGATGTCCTGGGTAGGGGTGGGCTTGGCTAGGGAGCCATCAGGGAAGCCGTGAGAGGGCAGGGTGGAGGTGCGGCTGGGCTCCAGCAGGATGGGGTCCGTGAGGTACTCCACCGCTGCCCCCGCCTCGCCCTGGCGGCCTCCCTGCCCGTGGTGGGCTAAGTCTGCGTCCGAGGCCGTGGGGCTCACCTTCTCGTCCTGAACCGGGGTGGCCCTGTGTTCGGCCTCGGGGGCCCTGTCTGATGACAGCAGTGGCAGCTGCTGTTCCTGGGTGAGGGTGGGCGTAGGGGTGGGGGTGGGCACGGGCTGCTGCGCAGTGGGTGGCGCGGGCACAGAGGACACGTAGTTGCTGCTGCCGCTGGCACTGCTTCCGGCTGCGCGTACCCGGTGGTGGCGGTCCCTGCGCTGTCTCTGCAGCGCCAGGTTGACTGAGCACCAGCGGAATACCTTCTCCTGCAGCGAGGCCAGGCACGAAAGTGTGGAGAGGTGCGCGCAGTAGAACAGGCTCTCGCGCTGCGCAGCCTCCCGCCGACGCTTCTCCTCCTCCGACTCGGGCGGTGCCGACGCCGCCTCCTCCGCCTCCTCCTCCTCCTCCTCCTCCTCCAGCAGCGTGACGGTGGAGCGCGACGTCTGCTCTTCCTCCTCGTCCTGGACCAGCGTCACAATCTGACCTCCCTCGGGGAGTGCCGAGGCTGCCGGGGGCTTGGGAAGTGGGGCGGCCTGGTCGTCTTTGGGAACCGCTTGCTCCGACTCCAAGACCTCCAGCCTGGAGGAGGGAGAGAAACATTGGAAATGTCACCCAAATAGAACGCTAGTCTGCATATCTCTGGGCTGTTTGCAGACCTCCACTGAACTCAAGAAAGCGATTAGAAAAACGTAATTTCCCAAAGTATGATGACCGTGTGTGTGTGTGTGTGTGTGTGTGTGTGTGTGTGTGTGTGTGT
>JAGFZM010000205.1:400755-412529 GCA_017657215.1 Limnothrissa miodon
GTGTGTGTGTGTGTGTGTGTGTGTGTGTGTGTGTGTGTGTGTGTTGCACTCACACAGGAGGGGTGGTAGGGGTCGGAGTGGGACTGACGGAAACCTCGGACGCTGCCCCTGTGTTGTTCTCAGCGCCGGATGATGCATCCCCTTAGGACAAGAGAACAGAACAGAAACGGACTGACTAAAGAACCCTTGCTGAGGCAAAATAAGGGCCAGACAGAAAAAAATATACTGAAAATTACAACCCCAATATTCTTACTGCCCATCCCCCACCTGGATCGCACTCTCTCTGGGACACAAAGAGACTCATTGTTCCTGTTAGCTATCCTTGTGCCGACACGCAGACACACACACACACACACACACACACACACACACACACACACAGGCATACACATCTGGAACACTGCTACAAGAACAGGAATGTGGGCCGACATAATCAAATAAAGATGGCAAAAATACATAGCCACAGCTAGTTTATTCTGGAGAGCCAAAATCAAGCACACTATCCATAACAGAGCACCCTTTATGGATGGTAACCTGGAATAGACTATTCTATTGGTCTATTTAGGATGTAGTCACATATTCTGCATTATTGTGAAGGTGTGGAGAGACAATCGGACTCAGTACCTGTGCAAACGGATTACTATAGCCCAGCTTGAGGCAGGGCTAAGGCCCGTGTCAAACAAAGGTTGGCAACCCCTCAAGAGCAACTGGTCATAATCCAGGATTTGGCAAATCAAAGCAGATGAGATTTGGCAGCTGACAAGGACTGCTAATGATTACGACGGACAGCGTAAACAAGTTGTTCTTGTGATTTTGTCTGATGACTGGCATGCAGATTTCCCTCCTTCTTTGTTTGGAGGGGGGAAAGACTCTTGCGACACAGGATTGTTTTTCGTTTGGAATTCCTCCCAGGTAGGTTTTCTGGTATTGCTTTCTGGCTCTGGATTTCTGGCTTATATTCCGGATCATAAGCACATGTGGCACTCACCTCTCTCACATCCCTGAGATCTTATGTAACTTCATATAAACATGAAGAGGAAAGATGAAACCTTTTTTTGAGCAATGTTGCTAGACAATGTACCCATTTGATCTTTAGCATTTGTTATTCCCCTGAGAATGGATCAGGAGTAGGCAAATCATTGAATCATTGAGTCTAATCACAACAAATGGAATTTGCTATATGGCTCAACATGGCTCAAAACTTTAGGGAGGAGAGCGATGGAACACATGTGGGTCTTTCTGTTGGAGCTCTGTGGGGCATCTCATGATCAACAACACACAGTGAAGTGAAGAAAAAGAGAAATATGCACAGAGAGAGAGGAAGACGGGAATTGGCAGTGCCCTGCGTCTACTAAAATCCGCTCCCTCAGCAGGTTGGCATGGTGACAATCCTTACAAGTCACACACAGCTGCTAGCCAGAGCCATCAACAAAACAGTGCCAATTACACTAGTTTCCTTTGACTGCCTTTACACAAAAGGCATGTTTGTTTTCTTGTGTGTGTGTGTGTGTGTGTGTGTGAGAGAGAATGACGAGCAAAAAACTAAATCTGCTTTCACACAGTGGTTGGGCATGGTGGGAAACGGGACGGCACAGGGCAGGTTCCACTGGCATTACCTTCAACCTGGACTCCACCTTCCAGCTCTGGTTTTCCCCCGAGCACGTTGGCAGCAATGTTATTCACTATGTCCAGGATGGCATCTGCAACAAAACACAACAAAAACATGTCAGTGGTTTAAGGCCATCATGCCTCTACCAAAAAGACACAGATCGCTGTCAATGGCTCTCTCAGGCTGGGTAGGCACCCTGATAAGTGCCCCAGTCAAGAAGAGGTCTCACCATGGGTCTGGCAACAGGTCTAAGAGTTTGTGTGAAAGTATCTGTCTGTGTGTGTCTCTCTCTCTCTCTCTGTGTGCTTGTGTGTGTGTCCGTGTGTGATGCACATGTGGGCATGGGTTTGTGTGGCTGTGTGTTCTCAAGGGGCACAGACTTAGTTAAGCCACCGAACGTGGTAACAGAAGAGTGTGTGCATGGTTGGGGGGTTAGGTGGGGTAGGGGTATAGGGGCTGGGCTTCTGGGCCAATCAGGTTGCGGCTCTGCTCTCTAGCCGAAACCTCCCCCTGGCCAATGACAACCCCTGAGCACAGAGCTGCATGTGTGCTCTGCTGTGGAGCTTGCGTCATTTGGGAATAAGTGGCCACTGAGGTAGCCAAAGTCCCGGTGTTTAGGTCTGGGAAAGGGGCTGCAACCCCACACAGTCTGAGTACAGTGAGCACTATGTTCGGCTGCAGCTGAACAGGAGAGCTTTCCTCCACAGTCTACTTTAGCTAAAAGTCTTTTGGAATTTCGTGTCATTAAAAATACACAGACTACATTACAACTGTCAGAATAATACGTTGCCATTTGCTTTTAGCATTCAAACAAAACACAGCGGCACCTAGAATATCACAAACCATTCCCTGTGGCATAATTAAAAAGATTAAACACAAGATTCATATAGTTCCCTCTATGAAATCCACAAGTACATCCAACCAGTGCATTTGCTTCTTAACCGTGCTTTCTGAGGTCACCAGACTCCTATGCTAAAGCTGGTGCCTTCAGCGTTCCAAGTGATTTACGTTCTGCTGCCAGGCCTAATGAACCCCCAAAAGAGCAGGGCTAGCAGGGGAAGACAAGTGTACGTGTGTATGTTTGTTTGTTTGTGTGTACACGTACTTGTGGCTGATCCAAGAAGGTTCTTTGAGGATTTGTCTTCAGAGAGGATGTAGCCAGGAACGTCATCTGCAGAGAGCAGACAGGTGTCTCAGAATGCATCTTAGTTTACACAGAGCTAACAGGCACATAGCCACTGCTCTAAAAATCGCACATTTTAGCGTTCAGCTCAAATAATGTAGATGAAAATTTGACTACATAAAGCTGCCACTGTGCATCCAAGCAACACCCACAACACAGATAGATCTCAGTAAAAGCACAGCTGACGAGGAGGTGGCTGAGATACTGACCGAATTCCTCATCGGGGTAGTCCAGCCTCTCTGCTGGGTACTGGGACTCGGCCAGCTCATCTATCTCCTCCACCATACTGGTCCCGAACACTCTGGAAGAGATACAACAAGTTTAAGAAAGGAAAAAAGAATAGGAATAACAACAAGAAATGTGATCAAGGGGCAGAAAGTGCAGATAAAGAAAACATTGTGTGTGTGTCTAAGTGTGTGTGTGTGTGTGTGTGTGTGTGTTGGGGGGGGGGCACACAGAGACACAGAAAAACATTACATAACATTCCTTATGCTATCTTAAACAAACAGGACAGTTATTGCCCCACTGTGTCCATAGGGTGATGGCTAACATGCCTTCGGCACTATCGGGGGTCTCAGAACTCAGGACTATAAAGGAGGGCAAATCCACTTGGTGTCATCAGTACAACTTATCTAGCACTTACACCCTGCAGCCAGGTATACTGCCCTGAACCTTGCCCCAGTGCTGAGGTACTTTGAGGAGCAGGGACCAGTTTGAGAACAGGTTTTTATGGCTCCTGGTTGCTTCCGTGGCCAGGGGCACAAGGAGGGAGCCGTTCTCTGAGAGAGAACTAATTGTGTGGGGGTGGGGGTGGGGTGGGGGGCCCTGAAGGCAGACTGGTGTAAAAGACTCAACAGGAGACGAGGCCAGGATTAAAATGTTTAATTTTACTTCCACTATGTTTTTCCAAACAAGACAAAACCCTGTAAGAAGCAAGCGTGCTCCAGGGGAAGACTAAGCAGCAGTGAATCGGGATCATCTAAGGGAGGTTGTTGTTGTCCATTGCGCTCCCTCTCCCTGAGTCTGGGCCTGGCCATATGGAAGGCCAGAGCTCCAGTGTGTCCACATACAGTACTGAGGGCCAGGGAATGCAGCTCAAAGCCCCCTGGTCAGGCCTCATAACCTCCACTAAGCTATAGCACATGCGGTACGGTGTTGCTCACCTGAAGAGACTGAGTGGGCAGAAGTGCTCAGATCCAAAGTGGGAAAGAAGTTCAACCTACGGACATGAAGACAAAAAGGCTTTTAAATCAACAAACTCGTATCCAACCAACGAGTGAAAGTCACGTGGCAAATTCATAAAGGAATTCCTCAGTGAAAATGAATGGCAGGGAGGCATTTGCAAAGCTCATTTGCAAAGTGGATGCGTGTGTTGGTTATTACTTGTGAGTGCCTACTGTATAAGTGTCTGACCAAAGTCAATGTGTCTCGGTCATGCATTACAGGTACTGAGCACTGCCACCAAAAAGCCCCCTTTTACCATGCAGTCAAACTAAAACAGGAGAATGCTAACCTTCATGTACTTGATGAACATCTGATGCAAAAGGAGGACAGGTCAGAGGGAGAGAGAAAAAGAGAGAAAATCAGTAAAAAAAAGCACATGATTCATGCCACAAGCAAGTCAAGCAAATTTGTCTTTGCTTTTTTTGTTGTACGATTTTTTTTCCCTACTGTTACAAAACAAGCAGCAATATTTACCACGCAGAGACTTGTTCTACAAGATGCATCACAGGTATGAAATAACAGAGACAATGTTGGTAAAAGCTTTGAGAGGAAGGAAAATTAACACAAACACAGTACACATAGTGTGTGAGAGACAGAGCAGTCTAATATCACGTCACAGAAATCAGATCAGCAGTTTTTTTTTTTTACATCTGATGCCAGACAAGCATAGACATTGGACAGGAAGGGGAAGAGACATACTGGTGACATGACATGGTCGCCCTGGCTTCCATGCGCTCCTCACAAACCTTCATATCTCTGCCCGCAAACACCCTCCCCACTGATGATTAAACCCATATTGGGACCCATATTGATTTCACAGGCATATGTTAATCATGGCACCAATCAAGCACCAAGCAGCCCACAAAAACAACCTAATTCCTTGGGATGGGGTAATTAACCCGCTGGCAAAACTTCTGCAGGACAGAACAAGACAAGCCACAGTAAACATAGGCAAAAGCATAGGCAAAGAGGAGCACAAACAAAATGGAAAGAACAGAAAATAGAAAAGAAAATGGGGAAAAAAAGGGGACAGCAATAATTCAGGCAGATTTTTATATTTTATATTAGATATCTATCTAAAGTTCAGGATTAATACACTGACTAGGATGCTTCAGGAGCACCCAAACGAACAGCGTTTACACAAACACAACTTCCTTGACACTAACTGTGAGTGCACTTTCTCCTAGGAGCTACAGTACGTCGAGCAAAAGTGAATGGGGGTGTGACACTGGTGTTCCCTCTGATGAAGGGGGGTTTTGTGTTGTCCTGTGGCTCCTGCACAATGATGGCCTGTGCGCCACTGTCACCACCGACCCCCCCTGGGGTAGTCAATGTGACTTTCAGATTCCTCGCCACCGCTTGTCATATTACCTCCCACCCCCACGTCCTGAAGCCATCTACAGTTACTCATTCACTCACACACACACACACACACAAACAAATGCTCTCACACACAGATAGACAATACTCTGGCAGAGGTACATGTAGTTGCTGCGGATCATCTCAGAAAGGTCATTGTTTATTAAAATATCCCCAGTTTCAAGGTCTGACTTACTGGGAAGTGCAGCTGCCACCTAGCCACCTAATGTAGTCACGTAAAGGGCCTTGCCACATGCAACACACTAAAGCTTTTTTTGTCAATAAACGTTGTTACGATGTGTGTTACTGTGTGTTACAATGAAATACACAGTAAAACAATGTGGAAAGCACCAGGTCACATGGTCTCCTTGTCTCATGTGATTAACCATGAAAGAGTAAATACTAGCCATGACCACGTCCTCTTTCTTTCCTCTTTATTACCTTGACATATTTGGCGTAGAGTTGCTCGTCCAATGGGAAGCTCTGGACAGTGCGCTGGTCACGGGCATGGAACGTTCCCAATTTGATCCACTTGCTGGTTGGATACCTAGGAGAGTAAAGGGGTAGTATGGTTCAAAGCTATTAGAAAGCGGCCTAGACTAGGGAAAGCCTGACAAACTCTGCATCACATATCTGACATTAAAAGTGTGTGTGTGTGATATAAATGTACTGTATGTGCTTGTGGGTGTACCGGTCACTGATGGACACCAGGAAGTCTTTAGGTGTGGACGAAAAGAGCTCAAAGTTGGCAATGTCCAGCTGCTTCACCTGGATGGGCTCACAGAGCTCAATAACAAACCTGGAAGGACAGAGTTGGAGAGGGACAGAGAACAGGAGAAAAAAACTGTGTGAGTGTAGTGAGTCATCTGGGGAGCGAATTGGCCACATAGGTCATTCTTAGTGCACTTCCCACCCATGCCATGTCAGTGACAGGAGCAAGAGAAACAAAAAGAAAAAAATGAAAGAAAGAGAGAGGGAGAAAGAATGAAAGAAAGAGAGAGAAACCAAGAGACCAAGTCCCAATCTGCTTTACCCCTTCATGCCAACCTAATGAATGGCAGTGTGCAGGTTTAGGGCTGAGGGTTAGGGGCGCTGAAGGAGAGGGGGAGCATTCTGTGGCGCAGTGATAATGAAGGGAGGGAGGAGGAAGATGAGGGCAAACATCTCAGAGCAGTGTGACTCACAGCAGTGTGGGCTCAATCAACACTACACAGCAGAGAGAGAGAGAGAGAGAAAGAGAGGGGGGGGGGAAGGAGGAGAAGGAGTGAGAGAGTGTGAGAAAGTGAGCGAGAAAGACTGCAAGAGAGAGGGAGAGTTGGCATTAATTTAGCAGGCAAGAGAAGAGAGGACATGCGGTGAGGAGAAGAAATCCGTAGAGGGAGAGAAGAGAAAAACTGATCCAAAGAGAAAACGGACAGAAGAAATATAGATGCAGAGAAGGTTGAGAAACAGGAGTGGACGAATGCGCGGGCACAGACAAGTGAATGGAGAAAATCTGTTAAATGATTGCCTCTGTCCACTGGCCAACTCACCAGATCTTGTTACTGCAGGGGTTGAGCATGTAGATGTCCATGTTCTCCATCAGGATGGCCGACGTGCTCTGCAGGACACAGAGACGCCATTAATGCAGGGGTTAAAGTAAAAAAAAATCCTGAGCCTGAACTTTTTGAGTTCTCTCCCCCCGCCGCCCCCCCAGTCTGAAAATGACACTGGAGTAGAACTCCGGACCTCTTGATAGGGGTGCTACTGTCAGTTGAGGTGTTTAACTTGGATAATTCATTTATACTTAGGCCTACTATTGTAATACAGGAGTGCTTCTGTTTTGCTGGGTGTCACATTTGTTGGTTACAAATTTGTGCATTATTTTTATTTTCTGTCCTTTTATTCTTTTAACCTTTTTTTTTTTTTTTTTTTACTTTTTACTCTTTGTATATTATTAATTATACCCTTGGTGTAACTGTTAATCTTATTTGTTTCTTTTCTTACTTCATTTTATCCACTGTTTTTATCTTTGTAAAGCACATTGAACTGCCTACTTTGTGTATGAAATGCGCTATAAAAATAAACTTATAGGCCTAACTAAACCATAAAAAAAACCTTAGTTTTATTAAAACAGTATGCTGCATTCTTTTAAATGTAGACTATATGCTGAAAGAATAGCCTATAACCAGTCTGCTGCATCTTTTGAGGCAATATAGTTAACTATATTACAGTATTAAGTAGCCTATATTAGAGATAATTTTAACCATTTTTAAGTTTAGGCCTACACCAAAATTGTATAGGCCTACCAAGTCATGGAGCAAAGTAAATCCTTTAGAGAGAACACTTGGGCTAACCTGCTAATGTGAATATTTAAGTACTGCTGCTAATGTTGTCATGGTCATTCTCGGCGGTGAACAATTTCAGAAACGTCGGCTTCTGCTCATACGGACGCCTGCTTTCGCTTCATTTTACGCTTTCTTTCCGTAACGTTAAGTCTCACTTTCCAAGTCAGCCTCCCGGCCTCGACACCAGAAGTGATAACCTTTGTGGCAGTTCGTTGTTTTTAGGTTCCGTTGGATGAAGGTAATTAGGTGACGTTGATTTCTTGATGGGTGATTTAATGCTTTCAAAAGTTGTTGACACTAATTTGCCTATGGGCTAGGAGAACATACAACCATTCAGTAACGTTTGTTGAGTGATTTGATTGTTTCAGAATTTTTTTATAGGAACCGTATCTTTGCCCAAGTTTTATTGGTTATTCGCAAACCCAATATCTTTTAAGATGGTTATACCGCGTATCATGTAGACTAGGCTTCAGCACTGGTGTCTTACATACCGTATTGCAAGGACCCGCCCTTCTCTGCTTCTTATAGATTTGTTTAAAGCTATGTTTCTCTCATATGATTGGTAGGTGAAATAAATTGGCTCGAAAATATTAAACTGCATGCGCAGGCTCTAAAACATTTTCCCCCCTCACGGCCGCACGCCGGAGATCCGGCATAGTGCCGGGATACTTTAAGCCCTGTTAATGGCACACCGCACAACACCCCTCGTGCCTCACTAATTCAACCCATTAAAACACAGGACTCATCCCATCATGAGCAACACCTCTTTGCTATCTGGGATATGAGACAATGCAAGGGACCCCTCCATGTGCCGTGTAGCATGACGTTTGTACCTTGGCCTCGCTGTTGGCAGACAGGATTTTGGCCCCGCACTCCACGGAGGCGTAGTTGTTTTTGAAGTTCTTCTGGACCTTTTTCACCGGGTGGGGGTTACCGTTGGAGGAGGTGTGCAGGGACTGACCTAGAACAGAGAGGGGTCTAGTTAGCAGGGAAATCCAAGACACCTTCTGTAACTATGTGTGCGTTCATGCACACACGTGTACAAGTGTGTATGTGTGCGGTTATCATGCTGATTATGTCAATGGCCGTGTGCCAGCGTCCTCGTTTGTGTTTTTCCCCCGCAAAGAAATCAATGGAACAACTTATCACCTCGCTATATACCTGCTATAGGGTACAACCTGTATGCAAACACCATCTCAGGCTGATAACCTGCTCAAGGTATAGACACTCCTGTGCATGTTCCTGGTACCGTGAACACACACATTCACAGACAAAATTCTAATCTCTGGAAAAATAAGAGACATTCATTAATCTTTGACAAAATATGGCCTGTTAGGGACAAGATGATTCTGGAGCTGAAAGCCATGAATGAATAAAAACGAGGACAAAGTAATTGCTCCTGACCTGGAGCCAGTTCCAGAGTTCCCTAATTGTGTCCCCTCTGCCTTGGTGTTACCGCTCACTCACCACAGTCGCTCATTACATGGCCCTCTCTGAAGCAACAGCATGGGACTTGACAGCCTCACACTTGACTTGTCGGAATTAATAATTCTTAATGAACTGGGAATGTGGGGACAAAAAGGCACTTGCACTACAACTCAAAAACCAGTAACAGCAGAAGCAGCCAGAAAGGGGTCATTAACTCTTTTACTGTAAGGACCTCTAGGGGATACAGCACGTGTGATTCAATGCACATATACTGTATACGCATGGATGACTTCTGCTCTTTTTTATAATATGACACGCGCACACACACACACACACACACACACACACCACGATCTAAAAGCGTTAAGTTAATTCCATCTCAGTGACCCAGGCTGATTCATTAGTAAAGCAGAAAGAGGTGTGTGGATATGTGTTTGACAGGAAGAGAAAAGAGATAGAAAGAAAAGTACGACAGAGATAGAGAGGTTATGCAACATTTACTGTGCACGCTCCACTTCCTAAAAAAGGCCTGTGGCCACAGAGCTAGTCAAATCTGGCACCCCACGTGGCACGTACGGAGGAGAGAGCACGAGAGGCGAAGAGGAAATGCACTGAAATGGTTATGAGAGCGTCTACTGTAAGACTGATCCAGTGCGCTGTGGCCACTCCAAAAGCACTCTGTGCTCACTCAAGTAGAATACTAATGGCATTCCTGAGGCCCGGGTTTGTGAACGTGTGTACAAGTAAACAAGAGCAGGCACCCTAATGCCTGTGTGTGTGTGTGTGTGTGCGTGCCTCTCAACTTACTCTTCTCCTTCTCCACCTCCATCACTTTCTTCTTCCACTCGTCAAAAGTGGGGATGTCCTCTTTGCTGGGCACAGAGGGGTCAGTTTCCCTGGAGCCAGAGGAGTCTACCACCTGCTCAGACACACAGACACAGAAATAATGGTCCGTGCACCCACACGTGACACGCACGCGCACACACACACACACACACACACACGCACACACAGGGGACCTTAGGGACTTACTGAGCATTGCCATGTTGATTGATTATGTAATGAGAATATGAAACAGTCAGACAGCTAGCCAGCAACACAGTCACCCTAAAAAAAAAATGCGAGTGCAACTTCACAATCCTCTTTAGAAGGTATGCAGGGGAAATGGATTACCCAATCCGTCTGGCCACTGTTTAAGTGCAGCCATTGACCTTTTGGCTGCACATGGTGGGAGATTTTCATCAAATTATTCATTTGAAAAAGCCACATTCAAACCTTATTTGCATGGTGTTCGTTCATGCCACACGTCTATTATGGCTCACACACACAAACGCACACAGACACATTCCTCCTCTCTACCCAAAGCAACTCTTACAAGGCCAGTGCATACCCGAGCTCCAGAGTTTTTACAACCTGAACACGACACTACAGGGTGCACAGAAACATGCCTATACATTGGCCCGGTCGAAACAAAAGTGGCGAGCTCAGTCTGTTGGGCCTGGAGGAATGTGCTGCCACCACACAAAGGGCAGCAAAGAAAATAAAGGGAGGCGATTGTGCTGGCTCTCTAATCACGGGGAAAGCTCCACTATGCCCTGGGGGACTGTGGGTCAGACCACTACTGCACTGGTGAATGCAAATGGCCACCTTTATTGTCACTTGCTTTTTTTAATGTCGGCCACATACATTTTTTTTTTTTAATTAGATTTATATCAAACTTAGTGAAATTTGTTTCGATATACGAGACACGTGTCTCTTCTCTGAAAAGTGATGGGTATGATTCCGCAAACATTGAACACTTCACTCTGAACAACTTTCATAAGTTGGTTAACTTTAAAAGTGTGGACCTCAAACCATTAAAAAAAATACAAGCTTCATTGCTTTAGATGTAGGATAGGGCATGTTGCTCTCAAGCATTGTTAAGAGTTGAACAGATGCATGCAACCTGAACATAAGGCATGCAAATAAGCACATGTAAAAGGTGGCGGCTTCATGTGCAGGTAGGAGGCCCTCTCACCTGGGGCTCCTCTGGCTTCAGAGAGGCGTTTCCACTCTGGTCCGGCTCTGGCACGACGAGGTCCTTTGGGCCCAGAGAGGCAGAGAGGTCAGCATTGGTCCCTGTCCCCCTGCCCAGTGTGATGGACATGTTCTCCACATCACTGCAGAGAGATCACAGGCAATGGAGGGGACAGTGAGCGCACACTGACAACAATATACCCAAAATAATTTTTTTTTTTTTTTCTTCCACACCAAGGCATTGTATATGTTTCTGGGATGTCATCAATCCCTCCATGGATGACAACATGCAATGAATCAATGTGGGGAAGTGGAATCCACCAAAACGAAATGGGCAAAAAAAAACAAAAAAAAAAAAACAAAAAAAATTCCATAACAAAACAACAAAAAAAAAAAAATAGGGAGGGCAAAAGGGGATCAACTGAGGTGCAGCCTTGCTGACCCGCATGTGGGCAGAAAGCGTCTCTGTGTCTCCGCTGTGTGCCACATTACCTGTCAGTTGGTGCTTTGTTTGTTTGTTTGTTTGTTTTTTTTCGGTGCCTGGGGGAGCGAGTACTCACCTGGTGAGTGTGCTGCCAAAGTCAAGGGTTTCGCTGGAGGGGGGCACCCCAGTGGACGGGGCACCCAC
>JAGFZM010000205.1:412539-430446 GCA_017657215.1 Limnothrissa miodon
GCAGAGTGAAAGAGAGGGAGAGACTGTTTGCAGCACACAAACCGCCTTGAGGATTGCATGGGTTGGATTAGTTTGTTCATGAGGACTTCCATCAGGAAAGCATGGGTGATTGCCTTTAGTATGAATGCTGGCCAAAAGCTCCTTAAAGTCGGGCAGATTTACTCCAGCCTTCAAATCTGACAAGGGTGTCCCGTTACAACAGAGCGATACAGAACAGAGAGATGTTTCTTCACTGCAACAGGCAGCACCATGGCAAGTCCAATCAGAGACTTCCTGACAGTTCACTAGAGCAGAATGCTGGGAAGGCCAAAAGCACGGCCGGTTGAAAGACAGCAAGCACGAAAAGTCCACAAAACCGTGTGAGATTCCAAAAATGAATTTAAGGAATTGGGTTTGGGTTTGGGGGGGGAGCAAATCTGCAAAGAAAGCTCAAGGAGGAGGAAGGGGAATTGGTAAGACAAAAACACTGGTCAATGAATGAATGACTTCATGAATAAACAAAGGAATGACTGCTAAAATGATGGCATGCACTGGCATCAGCAGCTGCCTTGATTGATGCGATTCAAGCAGTGGGCGGCATCGCCACCTGTGGCGGGCTAGCGCCACCTTACCTGGATGGGCCGTCGGGCGAGGGGACTGAGGTAGGTGCTCCGCCTGGGACTTCAGCAACGTCTTCGGGGCTTGCGGGGGCATCGCCGTGCGGCTCGGCCTGGAGCTCGATGTGGGCTTCCGGGCTCGGTTCCTTGGGAGCAGCAGCATTAGAGGAGGAAGAGGAGGTGGGGAGAGTTGAGGCGACATGGTCCTGTTGCGACGAGTGGGCGGGCTCGGCGTGAACCTCGGGCTCCTGCTGCACGTGGGAGGCCTGCTGCAGGTGCTCCATGGCAGCCTCGGGCTCAGGGGCAGGCTGCTCTGGTTCAGGCCGCACCTCCTCTACCATGGGCACCACTTCCTCTTCCACCTCCTCCGTCGCTTTCTTTTCTTCTTCTGGCTGCTGCTCCCACACCACCACCAGCTCCTCAGGATTCACAGTCTGGACAGGCATCCACAGACAGAAATATACACAAAGACTCAGTTTGTTCAGATTAATATTAACAACAATAAGATTACTAAAGTTGCGTTTTGTTTTTGTTAAAGGTTTATTTTTAGGTGATCTACAGCATGCAGTGTAGGTGTTAAAAAAGTCCAGATGTGCATTACATATTTTTACACTTGGTGTAGGTGTGACGTGTGAAATGTCTGTGGGACTGATGTTCACACCTGTTCTTGTTTGTCCACCTGTGAGGCGTCTCCAGGGGGCTGCTGCTCCTCTAGCAGTGCGACCCCCTCGGACTCCAGCCCCACGTTGTGCGATGACTGACTGGCCATCCTCCGTGCATCCTCCACCTAAGAGCCCAATCATAATCAGAATCACCAACACTGCACCACAGAGATAACATGAGGAACACACAAAAAAGCAAGCAAACAAGCAAAAATGGCCTCAGCTCAGATTCTCTCACAGGCTGGCAACTTCCACACCAGAAGAATGTGTTTCAATTCATGAGGACTATGTAAGGATCTCAAACCAAATCAAAACCTTGTGATCGGAGGGCCATGTAATGTGATTTAAAAAACATTGTTTGAAACTATGTGAGCTTCCTACAGCCATACCAAGAATAGCGGCAAACCTAACTGATAGCCATTTCTAGTGAAGGGCTGAGGAAGTTGCCAAAGAACCAACCAAGTCCTAACCTCAAAATGTAAAAACATTTGGGGAATTTTCTCTAGTGAAGTTGTTTTCACTAATCTGACATTCTTATAATGCTTAAAAAAAAACAACAACCCTGAAATCACAGAAATATTGAAAGATTTGAGAGACAGTTATATAACAGCATCTGACTGAGAAGCAAGGATTCCTACATAGTAGACATAGGGGCTCTCTCTCTCCATCTCTCTCTCTCTATATATATATATGACATGTTGTACTTTGCTGGGCATGAGACTTTGCACAACAGGGACAGTATGGAGGGTGTGTGTTTGAGTGTGTGTGTGTGTGTGTGTGTGTGTGTGTGTGTGTGTGTAAGTGACAGTGGGTGAAGAACACATATTTAAAAACCATTCAGGACATGTTATCAAAAGACACCAAAATAATGCGATCTATAACAAAACATAACATCTATCAATGGTACACAGAGCTGAGTAACAATATAGAATTAGTTTAACGTGAGGACTGAGTCAGTGCAGAGGTCTTATTTAACACCGGCTTAACATTAACCCCAAGAGAGACCGTTTTAAGGAGGATTAGCAGATAGGTCAACAATTCGGAGAAGACCATAGCGCTCTTTGGACTTGGTTATGTATACAATTTCTAGGGACAATCGTTAGCTCACTCAACAACTGTAAAGGCCAAAGGAGCATGCTCTGGCTTTCCCATGCAATGAAGACCTTATAGATAATCTATATGCTTCGAGACAGGCTGTCTGTAAGAGGAACCTGTTCTATCAAATAAGAAAATGTTGCTCAATCTATGACCAACATAGACAACAACCTTATACGTAACATATCTCTCGCTCTCACACACACACAGATACTTCTGCATTACAGATCAGGAACGTATATGACTTTCTCTTTCACAAAATTGCTTGGCATGTCCCAGTGGCTCTCAACGTCTGGACCAACCCAAAAGGCATGAGCCAGAGGCTAACAAGGTCACTGAGCGTGTGGTAACTAATTGCCGTTTGTTTTAAGTAAGGAAGAAAGCCCTGTGCTTTGGAGCAGGAATTGACCCCAACTGAACCTTTTTCTTTAAAAATTTAGTGCTTATTTCAAACAACAGGCTAGATAGCTGTGATAGGTGCTGCTATATAAATTGGCTGAGAATTACAGCTTTACTGTCCACAAACCTCTCAGTTTGTTTGTTTAGTCGCTTGTTGGCAAAGTAGTTTGTGAGTTGAAGAGCGTTAGGTTTGATTAGGGCTAAGGGGGTTTGGGGGTCTGTGTGTGTGTGTGTGTGTGTGTGTGTTCACCTTGTCGTGAGCAGCTTCCTCCTGCTGCTCCTTTGCCTGGGGGCCTCCATCCTGTGCAGAGAGTACTGGGCCAGAGGAGCTCTGTTCTGAACAATGGACATAATGACCAGGGGACCTGCAACACACAAATCACACGTGCCAAAATGTGAGTGGACATGCTCTGACAAATCCCCTCTATTTACGACAACACAAGCAAATTAGCATCCCTCGCCCATAAGGTGTCAGGGAAGAAAAGGTCAACCAGATCATCACCATCATTATGGGTTTCCCGCGACATGTCTATATGCATAGGTATACTCTTTTTAGTCCTGTGAGGGAAATGGAATCTGCATTTATCCTAATCATGAATTGAGGAAATACACACAGCACACAGTGAAGAGAGGCATGGAAGCACAGTGCCCTTTGTTTAAGAGCACTCCTGCTGTGGACCACTGGTCAGGGGTCTCATCGGTAGGCCACGACTAAGAGTTCATTTTCTAATTGCGGCGGCGAGCATAAGCTGGGGTGATCATTCTTTCAGTAAAAACGACGTCCATGCCTGGTGTTAGACTGCCCTTTTGAGAGGGGAGTGAAGATAGAAGGAAGGTCTGAGGAGGGCTGTGGAACTGACTGCACATGTGGCCGTGCGTGTGTGTGTGTGTGTGTGAGCGAGCTCACGGTATGTGCAGTCTGTTTGTGTAGTGTTTGTGGACATGTACAGAGCACATACACACACACACACACACTCGCACAAACACTTCACTCGGGCCTTTATCACCCTGGCGTACATTAAGGACAGCACCCCCGCCTCCCCCAGTCTTTCCTGGAATTTGAACTACAGTGTACGTACATGTAGTTCCCTTGCAGAGACAAGCAGGGAGATCTCAGCCAGCCCTAGCCATTGTTTTGCTTGCCTTAGATCCAATCTTCCAGGGCCGCTCTCCGCCTTAGGCTCCAGAAAAGGGACTTACCTGCCTCTGATAGATCAGTTGGCTCAGCTACTGGAGACTAGTTTTCAATTTCATTTTCCCTCATTTACGGAGAATTATCATACTAACATCATCTACATTACAAGAAGGAAGACCTTTGCTGAAAAACAGGTATTTGGCACTCGTCCCAACACTGACTATTTGGCACCAGATCAATGTCTTTGGGAACCACCTGTGGGGTTTTCATTAAAAGAGCAGAGACAAGGTTCCTTTTCCTTCACCAAAGGCCTTGACTGTAATACCTCAGTGCCTCTAATGCCTCTGACAATACATTGCCATAATGTCCTACAGTATGTAATGCTGATTATATAGGTCTGCCCATGCAGCACTTCAGTAGTAAACATTCCTAGAGAAGACCAAGCAGTACAGTTGTAAACATCCACAACACTCTGTGAAGTAGTGGTCAGTTGGGCACACTTCATGCACACATCAGGCTTGCGCTGTTAACACAGTTTTAAATATCTTTGTACCCGTTTGGACCTTCACAGAGACACACACACACACACACACACACACACACACACACACACACAAACCCCAAGCCTAACACCTCTTAGCATGTGTAGAGACATGAGGAGGATAATTAGCTCTGGTCAAGCTTATGTTACTTTTATAGCCATTCTCAATTCAGCAAAACCAAATGCAGACGTGTCAAGTCAAGTTTGTGTGGTCCATGGGTAAGGTTGCAGTATTGACCCAACCCATTTCAAGAATTCTGTCACCAAATGTTTTGAATAAGAGCAACAGCTGAGCCTGGTGATTTTCACCTTATCCCCCACGTACGCTCAGACAGAAATGTGAGTCCTTCACCTTGACTAATGTCCCATCAATGTCAGGTGTGGGGACGCGACCACATGCAGCCACATGTTCGCTTGCTGTCAGCACCCTGCTACAATGAGAGGGCTTAATTTACAGCCACCCTCTGTGATCTACTTAGATCTCCATTAACTTTCCATTTCGACTCAATAACTAAATAAATAAGAGTGAATGAATAAGAGGTTGGTAAAAGGTAGACATACACACTGAAACTAAGTCCCAGTGTGCCTAGTAAAAGACCTTGTTAAGTGCTAGTTGCGCGTGGCCTAATGACATCCCTATGTAACCATGTTGGCCATTTAAATTTAACATTTAAATGTAACATCGTGGTGAGTTCAAGAAACACTTGTCGCCTTAGATTAGGTGCGATGTCCTTGTCTCATGCGTTGACGCCTATTTGGGGACGCCGCATTCTGTACAGAACGCCCCTCTGAGGTAAACTGGAAAGCCTTGTCTCCGGGAGGCCAGTGCTGTCACCAGTCACCGCCATGGCTATGTGGATAGGACGCATATATGGCATGACTATATTGGGGGGGACAAGCATGACTTCCAGACATGTGGAAACATGAACCCCTCGGATCTTCCTCATTCAGTGCCCAGGTTAACATGACCTACAGCTAATCTTAGATCCATAGCTCTGAAGCATGTACGGCCTCAAATGTCACCCGGGAGAGAAGGCCGAAGCTTGGTGTATGGAGCAAATGAGGAAACCTGGATGAAGGATAGTATAGCCGGGGGTGGAGGAGGCTGGCGTTACACGTAATAATACACTAACAGCAATGAATTTAATTGCTAATAAGTTTATGGTGGCAGGCAACTTCTCAAGCTTATTACAGTCAACACATGTTTCACAAGGAGGACCAAAAAAAAACTCTACGCAAGGCTGAAATATATACAAAAATAACACATCGCATGCAAAGGACGTTCTTTTCATTTATGAGCAATTATCACACCTTTAATTTTACTCTGTGGCCATCTGTCACTCACACTCACACTAAATCAGTGCACTATAAACAGCCACAGAGAAAAGGAAAACATGCCAAGCGGTCAGTGAAAAAAGAAAGAAGTATCTGAAAACTATTACTCTGCTGGAGAAACGCACTTATTAAAAGAAAACCATTTCATGCATTTCAACATCTAAAATCCTGCAATTCCTAGTCCTGAACTGGTATTAACAAAGAAAATTTCACTCATTTCTTTATATTAAAAAAAAACAAGCTGTATGTTGTCCCAAGTGGTCTTGCATAAGTTCTTAAGATTCCTCCCTTCAAGCAGGAAAGAAAGAACACGAAGTAGTAAGTATGAGGAAATGGGGAAGTACAAAAAAAGTTCCCATAGAAGTTCCCATAACCTACAAGTGTCTACATAAAAACAAAACTAAAGGGAGAAATGATGCAATTCAAACTGCCATCCCAGATAAAGGTCATCCTGCACCCATCACCAGCCCACAACCTGACATGTTCAATTAACCACGCAGTTTCACTGACGTTCAATGTTTTGCAGTGCCCCTTAAAGATTTAAACAGATTGATCAGATTCATTTCTATCTCTAATAAGATGCAGTAAACACTGTACAAGTCAACGGGTTTGCTACGTGTACACAAAATCACATTTTGTGAACAGAAAAAAAATCAAATCCCGCTGAGGAAAAAAAACTGGAAGTCACAAGGCTCCAACAGACAGGCAATTCAACACACCAGGACAAAAGAAAGGCTCCGCAAAGATTCGTCAGCTTCCCATCCCCCATCTTGAAGAAATGTTTACATTCCCTTACCAGAAGGAAGAAGGGAAAAGAAGATCACCTTAGTAGCTCAATTGGCATACATTTCTTCCAGCGTTTCTTAGTGGGGGTGGGGTTTGACCTACTTCTGGATGTTGTGTAAGGAAGTGGGTTATGTGGGGCTCCATCTCTGGATAGATTGCACTGTGTGTGTGTGTGTGTGTGTGCGCGCTGTCCAGCATTGTTGTGCATTTCACACAGCACTGCACTCTAGTAAGGAAAGGAAATGTATTGGATCTGAGACCAAAGGAGCCTGTTGCCTCTAACTCAGCAGATAGGCTATGTGCCTCAACTTCCTGTTTCGCCCCAAGGGTGGTGTGTGTTTGTGTGGGGTGGCCTTGACCAATGGAGAAATGAGTTACTACTTTGCTTCAAGCATTCGCATGAGCACACACACACACACACACACACACACACACACACACACACACACACACACACACACACACACACACACACACACAAGTACACAGAGCTCATTACACAGCATGATGGGTCAAGGAGTGCAGGGGAGATGAGCACTCCAGAGCACTTCTAGTTATAGGGCCTAGAGAAGTCACTGATCCACTTATGTCCCCTCTAAAGAAAAAAAAAAACCTTCTGGAAGTTTACTTCACGGTGGGCAGGATTTTTTGGATCATAACAACATGCACTAAATGGGTGGTTTATACACTAAAGGCATCCTATGTCAATACTAATATTCCCAGGATGCTATGCGTTAATGAGACAATGTGACTGTGTGACATTACAGGAGTGACTTGAATTTATTTGCAGCATTGAATTTATTTGCTAATAAGTTGTGGGTGGCACTGGACTTGTCAAACTCAGGGATGGAAAATTATTGGCTCAGAGACCAAAGGAGCACATGGCCTCAAGCTATTCATTGGAACAGCAATGACCACTTGGGCACCACTTTGACACCAATCAGAAAAAAGCAAGAAGTATAAATTTGAATCTTGGTTACACAGCAAAATTGCGACTGTGAGCAGTTATGCACAAGCTGGACAGAGGAGTGCAATCATTCAGCTTCGGCCAGAGTTCCTCTTGACTGGCCACATCATTAGATTGTGTGCCAGGCCAATTCTCTCACTCAGTGACTCTAGTCAATAGATTTTTGTGGAATGGGTGCTTGGCAACATCCCTTTGAGATTTCCCATTAGGCTTCAGTGGAGTTCACACCGTCATTACGAACTGCACCAAAGGGGGATTAAAATAACAACTGGTGTGTTGATTCCTGTTGAATCAAGTACATTGATGTTGATAATGTTCATCAAGTTGCATTCTGCTGTCTTTTTGAAAGAGTTTCTAGAGTGTTTATAGTTTCTAAGTAAACAAGTGAGTAAAGTGGCGTTTCTTTAACCCTCATCATAATTCAGAGGCTTTCTTATAATTGAGAGCCAGGTTTGTTTGTGAGGCTTAGAGGATTATACTTGTGGTGAAATTTCTGCTGGTTCACAGCCAGGTTGTTTTATCTTAACACAGCGTACAGGACTGCAGCTTACAGGAGGATGTGTCTAGGTACATTCAGAAATGTAATTTTCACTTCACAAATTGTACAAGGTCTAATTCCCTTGTGTACAGTGATCTTTAAGAAATAATTCAAATTCACAGCCACCAAGTTGGCCTTGAATGTCCTATCTTGGTGCGCGTGTGTGTGTGTGTGTCAAGGAAGCTTCTGTAAACCTGTGTGAGTATCATGGGGAGTCTAGTGCTGACTCATGTGCTCCACTCAATGGAGATGAGGAGTTCAGCAAGGTCGCAGGTCAGCAGCTTTTTGGCAAAGTAGGTCACAAGAGTGACGCAAACATGTGCCCCACAACAAGCCCCGCTCGAGTCAGCCATGTTGACCCCGCGTACGCAGGCCTCATTGCACACATACAAAGGGCCATTTGGCAGCCTAGAGTTTGGCCAAACTGCTTCGTCAGAGACCATGACTGTGGACGGTCATTGGTGCACGCTAAAGTTGCTAATCTCATTGGGTTAATTGAGAGTGTTAAAATGACCCAGCTGCTAACTTTAGCATGTGCTATCTAACATGCCGTGCCACTAGCACACTTGTGCCGTTTATCTTCTCTAGGTAGGCGAAATCTCATTAATGGCCAGCCTTAGCCAGCCCAATTCTTGCATTATCATGTTATGAGAGGCTATACTACTTAGCAGATGCGTGTTAATGCAGGTAGATAGCAGGCTTCCTCTTTGCGGCATAGGCAAGCTATTCTTGGGATGTGCTTGCTGTGTAAACACAAGGAGAGTGGTGTTGCTCTGCTTCATGACGCTGGAGAAGCTAATGGATTATAATGGAGAAAGACCTAGAACAATAGTGGGGGCGAGTGAGATTTTTTTTTTTGTTGCCTCCTGTTTGCGCTGTCTTGAACACAATCAGGCATGTAGCATAGGACCTGGAAATGAAAAGAGGATATTGAAACACTTATTACCCTTAAGAGTAGCTAGGGGTGAATCTGAATTGATGGCTTTAGTAACTTAAGAGATGATCATACCAATTCAATTTAGCCACAATGGCAAAATAAGGTAAATCTCTTATAAACTCTTGTGATTGATATGAATTATGCTTATGTTGGATGTTTATTTAACATCATCTTTAATAATGTTTTTTTTTTTCATTCTAACATGGTACATTTTGTCAGTGTCAGTAATAAGAATGTTCTTTATATCCTTTACTTTTCCATTTAAATGTTGCATCATTCATTTGTCACCTGAACCAATGTTTCACACCTTCATAACAACAGCTCAAGGGCAGCCTAAAGTGGCAATAAACTAAATACCATAATGCCAGATCAAACCCCTGTGATGCACAACAACGAATCCAAGGACAAAGGAGAAAATTATAATCTATTATCTTGAAAAAATGATAGATCACATTGAGGAGGTTGAGGTGAAAATTCAGAACAAATCCTATGGTTCTTTGTTTCAATTCAGCCTATGAATAGATTAGCCTACTGCTTGAAAGGGGGAGGGGAGGCATGTTGAAGGGTCAAAGGTTTGGTAAGCTTCAACATGGGTGCTGGAAGATATCTGCTTAATGTCCTCACTAACCGTAATTCAAACTCCACGGGGCTACATCTGATCTGTCATGTTGTAGGAGTGGGCAAACGACTTCCCAAACACATAGTTGTCCTACTACTGCCAATGTTTTAATGATCAAAATAAGTCACTTAGTCACTATATGTCATCAGTTGCTTATGATGGTGGGGGTTAAATCATCTTTGAAAAGCTAGAGTAATCTTATGAATTCGGTGATTAGAGCCTGTATAAAGAGGTCACAGGGTTGTCTACCAACGGTTCCCCTAAACATTTAATTCTACTAATGGTATAAAAAAAGCATGCAACTTTCTGTTTTGCTTGACACCCAAACCTTCAGCGTTTCAGATCTGGAGTGACCATCAAGTCACTGCCAGGTTCCAAAAGAGGAAAACCTGCCCCTGCACATGAGTTCTGCTCTGCATACTTGAAATAGCTTACTTACTTGAATACTTGAAATAGGACACATACTCTCCTCAACATTCAAAGCAGGATGACTAAAGAACAAAGCTTAAAGGGCTAAAAAAAAAAAAAACGCAAAATCTCAAAAACAAGAAAGCAAAGAAGTCAGTGTGTAATGCAGTGCCTTCTGGGCATCAGGCTAACAGTAAGGATGTTATGATAAAAGCAAACCAATTACTAAGAAAAGGACGAGGTAGTAGATCTAGTCCCAACGACAGTGGAAAAGTGTGAAAGCTGGTAGAGATGATGATCTTGAGATAAAGGAGATCAAATGAAAATGTGTGAGTCAGAAGCTGTACGACTGAATAAAGCCATGTTGAGAGAGATGAAGAGAGAGAGGGAGGGGAAAAAAAGCAGGCGGGGAGGGACGGTTGCCAGTAACCTCTCTCTTGCTCTCTGTAAAAGTAGGGCAGTGCATCAGCCAGACAAAAACATTCCGTCACTGGACGAGGGGGAGGAGAGGTTATAGTCAACGCAAGGCTAGGCACATGCAACAGCAGAGAAAAAGAAGGGCAGAAAAAGCCTCTCTCTGCATCAAACCCATTTAACCCCCCATAATATCATACTGTTTAAATCGCCTCCAGTCACTGCCAGAGCAGGAGGTGGGAACACACACACCAGTAGAGGCAGTCGTTGCATCAGTGGCGTGGCACACTTAATACAGATATAAACAACACTGGATCTGGGCAATATACTCATCAGGACTGACCTGGGTTTGTAAAATGGCTGTATGAGGTTTACATTTTTCAAACAAACTTTAGGAAAAATGTTTGCCAATCCAATAACTAAGCATGAAAAAAATAAAAAAACGTTGGGATTAGAACTTGGTTCAAGGTGAAGGGTAAATTGTAAGCCTAACTGGTCAATAAACCTTTGGACAACTGCTTCAACCCTTTTGCTATACACAGAATACAGATGTCCTCCCACGGAACCTACCTCATCTCATTCCAACCCAATGGGCCCATAAAAGGCCAGAGGTGCTGATTAGAAACACTGTATGAGAGACAGATTCACATGCCACAGGCTGCACTCCAATTGCTTTTAAGGCCAAATAGCTTTCAGATGGAATAAAAGAGAGTCACTCCTCTTGCTCTGTACTCACTGTAGTACTAAGACTGAGGATGTGTTTACATTTACGTAGTTCAGGGAAAGAAGTCTAACCTTTAAGTAATGATGAATTCCCCTACATTCAATCCTGCTGCTAGTACTGCCCTAAGCCTATTTCACAGTTGGATTTTCAGTTAATTTGTATTTCCCATCAGGTAGTGCTGTACAATGCTGTGCCCTTGCACACTCCAAGTGTGTACGTACGCCTTTCCCAAATAATTGTATAAGTATATTAAATCCACACTGCTGGGTCAGAAGAGGGCTGGTCCCAAGGTCTCAGCAAATCAACAGCTGTGGCAGATGGAGAGAAGAAGGGCGGGCAGGGGAAGAGGAGGAGGTGGTGGAAATCACACTGGCACGGATCTCATCATCCAATACGCCGAGTGGAGACACCATTAAAACCTCAATTAGAGGGTCCATCCGTTCACTGGTGGAAATGTAACCAAACTAAGAGCAACGCAGCCCTAAAGCCTTAAGAGGTTCTCATGGAAAACCAAATGGACTAGGCTCCATCTAGGCGGCCATTTATCAGATGTGATTTACTTGTATTGATTTTACGGACATTTCTCCAGTGCTGCAGTGCTGGCTCATCGTTAGAGTATCCTGTACTTGTTTGCTACACACTGTTTTTGAAATTAATACTTAGTATATAGACATGTAACCTTTTATTTGAGAGAAAAATACACAAAACACAGGAATATAGATAGTATTAAACCTTCTCAAACATCAAATCTTTTTTAGACAGATCTTAAGGTTCTTCTTTTTATGACATCCACAAAATGAGCAGAAATCAACAATACTCTTGTGAGTGAAGGGTGAGGTCAGTGCTGTTCAGGGGTGGGGGATGATTGGGTGGACTCAACTTAGGATCTGCTGCCCTGCTGAGATAGCAAAGACACTTAAGGCAGCTGCTTCATCCAAACACTCTCTGACTAAAATGGTCTTCCTAATTAGTCCCACAAGCCTTCCTTTATTGTCTGAGAGCAAAGCCCCCATGTGAACAGCTATTTGAAAAAAACAAAACCTCTGCTAAGTATAAAGGTTACTAAAGGTTGATCTTAGGGGTGGGCAATATAGACGATATATACTGTATGCAATATGAATTTGTTCACCTGTTTTTTGTTGACCTGTAGCTTCACCTTTGATAGCACCTTTTCATTCTTACAACAAAACTGTCTGAGAGCCTATAAATTGAACAGCTACTGCCTGACACAAATGCAGCTTACCAGTTTACTTCTGTGTGAATTTGAGAGTCCAATATAAACACCTCAGAACGATGACTAAACAACTGTTGTACATATTGACTTTATGCTATGGTAACCATTAAGAAACTGTTATGCTGTAAGTTACATACCAAAGTATACCGTGATATATATAATCCACCAAATCAAAATATATCGCAATATAAATTTTAGACAATATCGTCCACTCCTAGTTAATCTCCTAGTATATCTGCCTTTATTTAGGAAAACACTAAAGCCAAGTACAACACCCATTACACCACACAACAAATGGTTCCCATATATACTAGATTGTAATATATACTAGCCTGTAAAATATCTGCACACCGGAGAGCTCCCAGGAAGGGCTGCAAGGGCTTAATAAAGTAACTGAGAAATTAAAATAAAGGGTTTACATTTTCATTTTATGTTTAAATGTTTAGATCCTGCACCAAATTTACATGGATGTGTATGATTACACCCGACTTTTCACATATAACCAGACGCCAGACGTTTCACATATAATAGCCTATCATGCACATAAAGCCCAGTGAGTCAGCCCAAGTAGCCCCAACTGTCCCAGTTGGATAGATAAGTGTCCTTCCCTGCGGGACCAAGTCAGCAGGCCACCTGGCCAAAGAGCTTCAGAGGATCCTCCCACAGGATCAACAGACTGCTGACAAACAACATGGCCAACACCAACACCACACCAAACAACAGAGGGCAGGCCACACTTGATGCACCATGACAGGGTACGGTTACTACGGTACAAAGGTAGAACTCTGTGGTAGAATTAAAATGTAAAGCAAATTCACTGAAAGAAACAAAAAATGGTTGTATGACAACAGGAATCCTGGCACAGAGGACAGCCTCAGTTTAATAGGTCGAACTCCCCTGCTGGCAGTGGGCACTGATCTGTCACTGCAATCTGCCTGCCAACGCCATCCTTCTCTGCCACGTCTCAGAGCGGGTGCTGGCCCTGTCACACCAGGAACAGTAACTGATAATAAAACACAGGCTCTTATCAGCCGCACTCATCCATCCAAAAGAGCAAAGCCTCCATACTGACAGGAAGATGTGCAGGCGATCGAGACGCCTTATAAACTGAGAAATCGCGCCTAGATCTCAGCCAAGCACATTCATCACAGAAACAATCCCACTGCCTTAATACAAATCATTCATTTACCGATTACACAGATGCATTCGGTAGTTGTTTAGCGAGTGACAGGGTACATGGGAATATGAGGTGACCCAGCCTACCAGTGTGGCTTCTCTATGGAAATGGGTGACCCATCCACCTTGGCAGGGCAAAGCCGCTGCTGCACCTGTTGGGCTGAGGGAAAACACTCCATCAATCGGAACGACAATTTTAAGGGGCCATCAGTCTGAATCTTTGTATAGCAGCCAAGCCCCTAATCCTTCTTTAGGACCTCCTGCTTGCACAACAGCCCTGCCCGAAAGGACAACTCAATAGTGGTTGTGTATACTGGAAGCTGCCCTATAAGCTAGGTCACAAGGAGTGCCCAGTGAGTGATTGAAGCACCGATAGATGGGTACGCAGGACACACCCACAACATTATTGATGGCAGTGAAGAGACCCGAGGGGCCTAAAATGGAGCTGAGTCATGCTGATGGCGCATCAATGCTCATCAATGGGCCTCAGATCCTGAAGCTGTGTGCTTGCCAAATACCACAGGTGAAACCGAATATTAAACACAGACACACAGGCAAACAGACACACAGGGGTGCCATACCTCAGGGTCAATATGTATTTATGACAGCAAATGATGAATGTGGTAAAAGTCAGTGACAAAAGTTATTAAAAGGATGTCCATAAGGATGCTCAAAAAGATTATATATTTAAAACGCGGACTATCCAAACAGAACGCTCCTTTTGTTGTTACATCACGTCATCTCTGAGTTGCCTTCATGTGGTGCTGGAGCAACAGACAGACTGACTGATGTATTGACTCACTGAAGTACAGTAAACAAGTCAGCTGACATTGTGTTGATCTTCTGACATTCCCTGGGCTGCCTGTACCTCTGCGATAACTCAGAACAGAGAGTTGGAGATCAATGGAGAGACAAAGCAACAGGCAGCCGCTTAGACGCCTATAAATAGGGGATCGAGGTCGGGTGGGGGGGTAGGGGGAGTGCTGTGAAATCAGGGAACATGGGAAACATGGCTGAGACGCCCTTGGGGGGGGAGGGGGGTTGGTGCAGGGGGTTGTGGACGAGTCAGTCATGGGATCTAATGAGACTGGATGAAGAGCCTCTTGGCCGCCCGCAGGAAAGCGACGGGGGGTGCATAAACCCATTAAACATTTACATGAGTGGGATTCTGCAGCTGCAGGGGAGCTTTGCAGCATGCACTTTCTCTCACGCACATGACATGGTACAGCCACCGTACGAAACCTACGCTCTAAAACAAATGCATTTGATTATTTATGTCACATGCTTGGACCACATGAATTCAGCTACAGAAGCCTTGTCTTGCAACCCAGCTAATACTCCAATTTAAACATCAAGTCTGCATACATCTTGACAGCAGAAACTAGGCTACAAAACAGTTTGCATATAGTCACCTTGCTAGAATAATAACCCAAGTTTTTTGAGAATGACAAACATATATGTTTTTTAGATGATTTGAGCAAAAACAGAAAAAAGCCCAGAAATGCTCAGTAGTTGATAGGGCAACACACTGAAAGTGCCTAACACAGTCAGGCCTAGCTGAGTTGTCTCATTGCTTTGCTTTTTCTAACCTCGGCAACTCGAGAGCTTCAGAGTTACTCAGCTACCGCTCCAGAGTGGCCTGAAGGTTTTCCTACAACACTCAGCACTCCTATATGGGTTTTTAGGATTTGCTGAAGGTGTGTGGGGGTGTGTATGTGTGTTGAGAGAGAAGGACAGAGTTTGTGTGTGTGTGAGTCTGTGTGTGTGCAAGAGGGAGTGTGCGAACAAGATCAGCTTTGTGCAGTTGGTGAGCCTTCTGCAAAGCTTTCAGCTGTGGGGGGATGGGTCGAACAGAAAGCCTCTCCTTCTGTCTTAAGCGTGTACTGCACCAGACCGGACAGAAAGCACACACAGCCAAAGGCCCAGAACTCTCTCAGTCTCACCAGCTGAAAGGCCATGTTTGTCTAGCTAAATATATTTTCTACATTAAGAACTAACTGCATCTTAAGTATTTACACTACAATCTGCAACTGAATGCACTGTTTGTGTTATATTATATTTAAGCCTGTCAGAGCACCCAGTCAATGTTTGGTTTAAGACCATTCTGTAAGTGTATTGATTCAAAGCAGTGTTTTAAGCAAGGTGAATCCCCCAAGTCGAGATGTATGTTATGATGTTTTTAAATCTCTGTACCAAGAATAACATTCCAAAGTAACTCTCAATTTTTAGGAACCTCCAGATTCTGCTTATTAAGAAACAGGTTTAGGAGTCAAGGCTTGCGACAGCCCACACGTTTCTTTTAGACAGGCACCAATTTCCAAGCATGACTCAACCTGAGGAGTGTGAGATGTGTGTGGATTTTTCTGGAAATGGGAATGAGAGTATAGTCAGTGCTGTATAGTTTTGTTTTTCTGCCACATGGCAGAACACACTGGCAGCTCAAAAGCCCAATCCACAGCCAGGGACCATTATAAGTTTCAGTTTAAATACTATTAGATGTTTTAGAGTTTGGGTCTCCTGTGTGTGTACCCATGGGACATATGTTTGGGTAAGACCCCTATTCGGTCACTCTCAAACAAAGTCTTGTTTTGTCTACAAGGCTCAGCCTGTGTGGCTGTTGTGTGCGATTTCTCTCTCTGTCCGGCCAATGGTGGCATCCCCTGGGGGTGTTGATCTGGCCGGAGGTGCCTGAGCCCTGTGCGGCTTGCGTTGGCGGCTCCACTGATGGGGCTCAGATATTCCCTATGGTTGGCAGCGCACGGACAATGCTGGGTGGCGCGCCATCCATCCGGCACTGTCGCAATTAATCAAACTAATCATACTGTAAATGTCTGAGTGGTGGCCTGTCCCAGGGATAGGGGGCCCATGGGGATAAAGAACATGACCGACAGAGAGAGAAAGAGAGAGAGAGAGAGAGAGAGAGAGAGAGAAGGAAAGAAAGAATGGTTGCACTGATAAAAAAGAAGTTGTTTGTGTAAGAGAAAGAAAGAAATTAAATACTGATGCATTATTAGTGCTCTGAGTAAATTTCCATAGTACACAAAACACTGCTCTATTGACATTGGCAAAAAAATCTACCATGTCATCAGATGACCAGGATATGGTTTACGTTCAAATATCAACTGAATGCCCTCACACACAAGTATGCACACATACACACACACACACACACACACACACAGCATGTGTGCACACACACACACACACACACACACACGTCACAGGACTGCAACTACTAAAAAAACAACAGGACAGGCCAAAGGAAGAGAGACACAGGAAATATGCTATGGAAACACATTGGCTACTTCATCTTCCACAGATCCGTTCAGGGCGGAATACTCAAATCCAAAAACATTATGAATGTAGTTCCTTTAGAGAGTACAGATTAGCACACATCTAAAACCCATTGTTTGGCGTTGTAGGCCTATCAATTTTACAAATATTTGGAGACAATGGATTGCCATGAGACAATACTAATGGTCTCCACCAGTCAGCAGCAGGTCTATGCAAGTCTATTGGTCAACTGCATATCATTGGGCAAGCAAACCTTGTTTGAACATTAATTCAATGCAACTCAATGCATTCTTCACTTTTATCTGCCCTTCAATTAGGAAAGATGATATGGCGTTGAGCTGTAAGTATTCTGACGATGCCTTGTGACACTGCAGTGTCAGCATGCCACAGACATGAGGAAGTGCCAGGGCCATCTCAAAAGAGATACCTCATCAATCATTAGGGAACACAGAGATAAGAACAGAAACACACAAACTCTAAACACCTTTTGGTTCAACACTGGCATCCAAACCATTAGAACATTCAAGGGGGAAATTTGCCTCTTATGAGATCATGTATCTCATGGGTAGTTATTGCGAAAAACAAGCCCTGCTGATTTGATTTTCAGTCCCTTTTTCCTTCTAGGAAAGAGAAGCTAGTTTCTTGGTAGAGTCCTCTATGTCTACACCTGTAATTTCTAATAAGGTTTGATTCCTTGATTAACATTGGATGAGTCTGTGCCACATAAGATTTTAGATGCATGCATCAGATTTTTCTTTTTGACTTTCAAAATAAAATGCCCATTCACCATCACTGCCTCTACTACCCAACAACTGTACCTATACCAAGTCCTCCCCGACTCTTATTTCCCTGGTCCCTTCCCATCAATCTCAGACAGTTGGACCTCATGACAGGCTAATAAACATGGCCACCAACGATCTCCCAGGCCAGGGAGGAATACAAGGAACATGGTTATATAATGGGTTTGTCTAAACTGCTTTTTTAAGGATGTGCTGTCCACTGCCGGGGGCCCCTCCACTGGTCGTCACACACACACACACACACACA